>CAUYUJ010014468.1:360000-403086 GCA_963575745.1 Prorocentrum cordatum
CCACCGCCGCCATCGTCGAAGTCACTGCCGCCGTATCGCGAGCCTCGTCTGTCACACCAAGATCGACCAGCCCGTCTCCACGAGACGGCTCCAAAAGCGGCGCGGCATTCGGTAACCTACCGACTAACGAGGATGCCACAGCACACGGCAGCGACACCGAGGCAAGGGAAACACGTGAGCGCACCCACGATAGCCCGTGGTCCATCTTCCGACATGCTGATGCTCGTGGTTCCTCTCCCGACGCGGACACCCAACCACCACGACGGCGAGCACGCCATGCATCACCTGACAGGCCCCAGGCGCCTTCAGGCCCTGGTATGCCTTACACAGCCCTCAAGCCACCGACACGAAACTTACGCAACACCATCCAGCGCGACCCAGCGGTCCCCGTGCCGCCGAAGAGCATACTTAACGCCCTGTATCAAAACGGCTTTGCGCTTGGTAACAGTGGCGTGTCTACAGAGGACATCAAAGACGCTCTGCGACTCCACGACCATCCTCGATTTACTCATGATCCAACACTCCAAGCGCTGGGGCCGTGGACGGACATCATGCAGAGGCCCCCGAACCGCCTCACTTGGGTGCTGGAAGACTCGGGCGGGAACTCAGGCGAGACAATCTTCCCATACCTCACGTGGGACCTCCGCCAACCCACCACCGACGCGCCCACTGTCTTCTGGCATGGGACCCGCGGCGACCTTGCGGCCCGTCTTGCTGCCAGTGGAGGGCACCTCTTGCCAGGTCCCCGCCGTGAAGCGAAGGGCCGAACTGGCACCAACGTTGGCCGCACGTACGCGAGCGTGCACCCTTCGCTGGCTGCGTGGTACGCAATGCCGCCCCACCCGCCCTACAGTCTCGAAGACGACACCCTCGCGTGGGGACCCATCGCACTCTGGATGTGCGAGGCCACCCAACCACCGCGGGGGGAAAACAGGCACAACTTCGTGAAAGGGGAGGCCCACGGAGCGCGCCTCATTTACCCTCGGGTCCTTAGCCTCCTCATCCGCATGGACTGGTGCGCCCCCACAGAAGCTGCCCAGGTGCCGTGCCCTACCACACGCCTATGGCATGGGCGACTGCGCGCACGCCCTTCACATCGCTGGCTACGATCATCCAGATCTCCGTGAGGCGGCTGAAGCTCACGACCAGGAAGCTAGCACCAGGCGCAGACCAGCCATCGCGGCAGCGTGGCCACCGCCGCAGGCACTATACTCGCCAGAGGCAGCGCGAGTATGGGCCAAACAGCACTACGACACTGAAGCAGCCACCAGGGATGACCCTAACCAGCCCCGCCCACGCGTCTCGCTTCACATGCTCCAGCTGGACCCGAAACCACTCATCGACCTGGTGTACACTGGCTTGCAAGCTGTCCCCGTGCGGGGGCATCCTGACGCACGCGGGTCGCGCCCCAGCGGCTCCAGCCCTGGGGCCGCGTCTGGCCCACCACGCACTTACAAGTCAGGCACAGCCCTGGCGCACAGTCCAGACCGCTCATCGACGTCATCAGGAGCCGACGAACGCCGTACGCCTTCCCTCATCAGCGCGGCCGCCGCCCTCGCCCGAGGCCGTGCCCGCCCACGGCGATCTGCCTCTCGCTCGTCACGACAGAGTGGCGGAAATTCCACCTCAGACAACAGTGGCATCGAGACGTGGGAGCACATTGAGACGGAAGAGGAGCCGACTGCCTACCACGTCCTCGCCTACCACGTCCGTGATGTGCGGACCCGTGTCAATGCCCCTGGCATCGAGGTCTGGCTTGACCCTGGTGATCACCACGACGGCGCCTACTTACCGTGGGGGACGACAGTCATGGGCCACCGCGTTATAGACCCTGCGGTGGCGGGGCGGGACGGCTGGGTCATCCTCCACCACGACCACGGCGACACCACCACTAAGCTCTGGGCACCGACCCAAGTCCACGTCAAAGCGGACGACACATGGCGCACCGTCATGGTACCAGCGGACATGGGGCCCCAGTGGATCAGGTGCCATGCCGAGGACGCTCGCCTCCCCGCCGAGGTTGTCCGCGCTACAGGCCAATCCTGGTTTGCTGACGTCTGGCCCTTGTGGGATCGTCCGCGACCCCACCCAGACGACCCAGGCACAAACGAGCATGCGCTCCCGCCTCTACCAGGACGCTGGTCTTGCCTACAGTGTCGATTCCAATGCTGTCAGTACTGTGCGGCTCGCCGCAACACGCAGCTCGGCACCTCGGGCCAACCAACGTGCCCAGACTGCGCCCGCAGCGGACTGCGTACACTCATGGACTGGTCCACGGACTACTCGTGCAACAGTTGGACGTGTGCATACAGCACCAACAACAGGGACTCCGACACATGCTGCCTGTCCAGCAGGTGCCCCCATCCCCCCAGTCCACACAGCCTGCTCGACGTCCGTGCCACAGGGATGCCGCCGCACATCCTTGCCCGCCAATTCGGCAACGCGCCAGCCCTCCACGACCTTAAGGAACCCCCCCGAGCGCCTTCAGGCCCCGGGGGGGAACCTCCACAACCAGGGCAAGCAGGTTACCAGGGTCAATGGTACTTCCCACCGCAGCCGCGGCGCGTCCCCAGGCAGGGACTGCCTGACGGCACAAGGCGGCCACCTGGATTCACAGGAACGGGGATGCCCGAAGAACCTTTCCCCGACCAACCTCTTTGGAGGGAAGGCTACGTGCTCTTCAGTCCCCACCAGGCCCTCAAGGAGGAATTCACCTTCAACAAGACGGTCCGCCGACCCTACTCCCTAGCCATCACCAACATGTACAGGGACCGTGTCACGGTCAGGACCGTCTGCGAGTCGATCGCCGAGCGCATCCACACTACCCGCACCCGCTGGCGAGATGTGGTACTGTACTGGGACGCCGAGGGTGGTCCTGGGCCTCAAGCCCTCGACTACGACATGCGACTCTGCGACGCCATGGTGAGCCGTGCCACGACCGAAGCCGAGCTAAACCACGACCGCAGCAACCGTGGTAGTTTCTGCCTCTATGGACCAGCGCACCAGCGAGCCGTCAACATCACGGCGATCTCCGAGCCGCAGAACATCGACTACATGGAGCATGTGCGGCGATACTCACCCGTAGGGGGGACCTACCCTGACCACGCCTTCGAGCACGTCTATCGGGGCTGGCAGCGGCCCGACGTGCCCACCATCCTCCCCGACACCCGTCCCCTCTCGAGAGCCGACTGGCAGCGACACCAACAGCACCAGCAGCGCATTCAGCAGCGGGACCAACGTGACGCAGGACAGCAGGGCACGCCACGCTACCGCTCCCCCGCGCGAGTCCCGACAGGCGGTAACACGGCCTACGACGGGGTTGCCGCCTACTACCGTGGCCCCATAGGTGCCAGGCCCGCGGCTGCTGGAGCAGCCGCCTCCAGCTACGGCCACGCCCCCCGCGCCAGGGTACACCCAGCGGTCATCGGCTACCCGCGTGCACCCGTGCAGGCCCTCCCAAGGGCCACCTCGCCAGTGCCAGGATCCACGCGCGCCTGGGGCCTTTACTCAGGCCGACATGATGGCACCTCCAGCAACCAGCCCGCAGTGATAACCCCTGCGGCTTCAGCCCAGGGGGCTGCAACAAACCGTGGCAGGGCTGGGCGCCCCGAAGGATGGCGTGATGCGAACGTGCGCGCTTGGCAACCGCGCCAGCACACGCCCCCGCCAAACGTGGCTGCAGCACTGCGCCCTGCCCAGGCAAAACCTGCCCCACCTGAGCGGGAGAGGCAGCCGCTTACCCCGCTCGTCCTCACGCACATCCAGGCGCATCACAGCGCCTCCCCGCGGCACAGCGAGGGAAGCGCCCACCACGTCAGCCCCCGCCCCGACGCTGTCGACCCTGACCAGGCCACAGCCACGGCGGAGGGCGGCACAAGCGCCTCTCGCCAGCCCAGCCCATCACCCTGCGCGGCGCCGATCCGATCCCCGAGCAGGGCGGATTCCGAGCGCGCTAATGCCCAGGCGACCTCGCCACGCGACCGCCACACGGGCGGGCGCGTCCCGCGCAGCAGGACCTGCAGCCGCCACAGTTCACGCAAGGCCCCAGGGAGCTCCACGAGCTCGCCGCCTCGCGAGACTCAGGCTGATGGCCGAGCCCCCGAAGTGGTGCCACGCTTCGGAGCCAGCGTCATCGAACCTGGCCAGGTCGACCTCGAGCCGACGCCGTCCACGGACCACGAGCCGCCGCTGCCCACCCGCGTGATCGTCCCCATCGACGAGGCGCCAACCTTCGACCCGTTCAAGAACAAGTACCGTGTCAAGAACCTTGTGGCGGGTTTCGGCGGTGGCTCACCGCTCTCACCTCAGAGTCGGGGCGGAGCCCCCGCCACCTCAGCCGCTGCCGCGGCAGCGGCGGCCCCGCGGGGAATCAGCCCTGTCCGCAACGTGGGCCTCACGGCAGCGGGCATGGACGAGGCCCAGCGCCAGGCCTCCGACCGTGCTGCTGGAGCTGTTCCACCAGATGCTGCTCATCAAGATACTGACGGGGCGGGCGCGCCACCGCAGGACGGACCAGCGGTGTCGCGTGCGCAGTATATGCGCGTGCGTGTGCCGCTGCCGCGCCTAGCCGCCGCCGCTGGTTCGCTTTTGCTTTTGTGTTCGGCAGGACGGATCGAGGAGTCGCCTCCCTCTCCCTCTGCTGCCGTCTCACCTCTCCTCCCCTCGTCCCCTATGGTACAGGAGTGAGGAGGATTTTTCGAGACAGTTTACTGACGTTTATGAACCCCCCCTGGCGCAGTGCCGACCGTGTCCCGCCTATACTTCTGGCCTGACGGCGGCTTCAGCCCCGGTCAAGCTAATCCATAGGAACGCCATGAGCTCCTACTGTGGCCAAGCCTTCTACCTGGGCGAGGGTCAGGCTGACCTTCACCGTGCGGGGCGTGCAAACCCCAGCTCCACCGATGGAGACGGGCCAGGTCGCTCCATACACCTCGTCAGCCTTAACATCACCAGTCTCTCAGCGAATTGGCCAACCATCACCGCTCTTGGTGTCGACCACAACGCCGCAGTCATAGCACTGCAGGAGACCCGACATGCCAAGCCGACCAGACAAGCCATCGCTACCAGCGCCGCCAATCCACTCCACGGGGGATACCACGCCAGTCTTGGACCTGACCTGGATCTGGCGCGAGCCCAGCGCAGAGCTGCCCACGGCGGCACAGACCACACCGTCGTGGGCAACACTGGCGCCTCGGGAGGGGTCGCCATCCTCTCTAAGGATGCCATTGTCGACTCCACTGTCGACGACACTGCGCCCTGTATCGTCGCCCTCAAG
Organism: Prorocentrum cordatum; assembly: GCA_963575745.1. Lineage (NCBI taxonomy): Eukaryota > Dinophyceae > Prorocentrales > Prorocentraceae > Prorocentrum > Prorocentrum cordatum. The sequence goes on from CAUYUJ010014468.1 coordinate 365,276, forward strand.
GCCAAGAAAAGATGGCACGAGGTCTTTCTCCCGCTCTGCACTCAGCACCGCCGCAGGCGGCGACGAAACAACCACGGGCCCGCGGGGATCTACATAGCGAGCCTCTACGGGATTGCTGGAGGAGACAGCACAGCTCTTTTTCGGCTCGCTGACTGCGCCGCCGCTAGGGTCGGCTCAGCCCCCTATTTCATCTGCATGGACGCCAATACGAACATCGATGACAATCCACACCTTCTGCACATGTTGCAGCACGGATGGTTCAACGTCGCTGAGGGCACACCAGACCACACCATGCACACATACGGCAATATCCCTGACTGGGACCGCGTCACCAAGTGCCCCCGCACTTCGCGCATCGATTATATCATTGCCAACCAAGCGGCGCGATCCCTTGTCACCGACTTCTGCTATCTACGCGACTTGCCAGCGAAGTCTCATGTTGGCCTGCAGGTCACGCTTGACCTCAGTCGCCTCGACCATACGGCCCGACGTCTTCTTGCCCCCACGCCCTACCCTCCCGACGATGGAGCTCATGAGGGTCACGAGCTGCAGGCACTAGGGACCCTCATCGCTGGGCGATATCAGGACCGCATGGAACAGGCCGACACACGCGACGACGTGGAGCGCATGTTCGCCCTGGCTAACGAGGCCAGTCATGAGTACCATCTCACCCGTCTGCGCGACCTGCCACCTCCACCGCCCGACCACCCAAAAAAGAAGCCCCCCACCATGCACGGGCTCACGCCCACGTTCGAAGAGCGACCAGTTGTCCCCCGCGCCTTCCCCACCTACGGAGCTTCCACGATACACATGAACCGACTGCGCAAGCTCCATCGGCAACTCTGTGAGCTTCGTTTCATCGGACAGCACCATCATTTAGATTGCCGTGCCATCCCGCCGTACCTCGCGCAGCGCATCGACTGCACGTGGACCGCGGCCCGCCTCCTATGCCACAAGCTGCGCCCCACGGTTCTCCTGGACTTCCCCGAGGCCTGGACCCCCGACGAGCCAGCACCTCACGGAGAGCACCTTGACGTTTTGATCCAACACCTCGACTTAGAGCTGGCGCGACGCGCGAACCGTGCCAAAGCTGAACGCATCAAGATATGGGCTGAGGGCGTCCGCGAGCCAAGCGGGCGAAAGGCGGCCATATACGCACGGGCTGCTGACAGCTCGCCCACGGCGTATCTCCGCACGCCTACCACACCTGACGATACGCAACTCCACTGCGACACCAACGCCTTTAAACCTGACGAAGCTAGCACGGACGACAGCGACGCTGACACCGAAGCTGGCGGCTTCAGCCCCAGCGACGGTAGTTCGCCCGACACGGACAACGACGAAGACCACACTCGTGAACCACCACCTGCGCAAGTCCCCGACATTCTCCCTGCCAACGCCATTGTTGCTAACACCAAGGACATGCTTAAGCTCATGGTCGACACCTGGGAGCCCATCTTGGGCAGGTACCGTGCCCGTGCTGGACATGACGCCGAAGCCATGCCGACGTGGGCTGACTTCTACGACGAGTACCGACAAGAGCTGCCTACGCCATCACCAGCTACCCCTTTCCACCTCACCGACGACCAACTCATCCACTTTATTCGCACCCGTTCACCGCGCCGCGCGGGGGGACTGGACGGCTGGACTACTAAGGAGGCTAAGGAGTTACCCGACGACATTCTTCGCCTCTTTGCCAGCGTCTTACGCGCTATGCAACGCACTGGCACCATCCCAGAACCCCTCCTCCATGTGCCAAACCCGTGCCTCCGAAAAGGCCGAGGCGAACTCCCAACGGACCAACGACTTCTCTCGGTGCTTTCCGTTTGGATGTATGCGTGGGAAGCGCCAGCTTACCGCAGCCTCACGGACTGGCGGAAAGGATGGACCCACGCCACGAGTTTTGGCGCTGTCCCCAAAGCTACCATTGGGGACGTCAGCACCTCTCTTGCCCTGCGCATCGAACACGCCAGGGCCTTACTCCTTCCCTTAGCTGGGGCTGCCCTGGACCGACAGAAGTGTTTCGACTACCTCATCACGGACATCTGCCTTAACCTTGCGCTTCACGCGGGGTGCCCCCAAGACATCGTTACTGTCCGCAGAAACTTCTACAGTCGCCACAAACGCTACATCCGCATGAACGGTGCGTACTCTAAGGAACTGGCCAGGACAAACGGTCACCTCCAGGGAAGCTCTTGGTCCCTGGACGACATTAAGCTGCTCATGTGTGTGTGGACCAAGAGACAGCATCGATACGTTCCGCGATCACTCAGCACTACCTTTGTTGACGACAGCAACTCCACTACTCACACCGCGCCTGAGTTGCAGAAATCTCTCGATGAAACCGCCAAGTTTGATCGATTTTCTGGTCAACGCATTCACCCTGGCAAAGTGGCGGGGTGGGCGCTCACCGACGAGCTTCACACCGCCGTTACCCAGCTCACTCTGGCGGAACGGCCCTTACGCGTGGTCGACTCCTTCAAGCTCGTCGGGAGTTACATCAACGCCGAGGCAGCGCCGGCTCCAGCCGCGCTTAACCTCACGGCCACCGCTGACGCCCGTGTTCGCAGGGCGACTAGTCGCCTGCCGCGCATTGGCAAGCTCCCATCACCGATGCTTATTAAGGCGCGGCACGCCCGTTCCCTTGCTGCCAGTGTCTGTACCACGGGCACCGACATTCAAGCCCCATCAGGCCCCGTCAAAACTGCCTACAACCATGCCCTTAAGGCGGCTATCCGCCCCAAGGGAAACAGGTGGGTCGAGTTTTGGACTCTCATGGCCGTGTGCGTCCCAGGACACGCCCTGGAGATTGACGCCATTACGCAGCGTGAAGTCTTCCTGTGTCTGCGGCGACAGGTTAACCGCGACGCTACTCTCTGCGGTCTCGTCAGGGATCTCCAACACCATGTCCAGACCCTATTCGGGGGAGGACCTGTCGGACGACTTGTCCAGACGCTTCAGCAGCTCCGTTGGACCTGGCCCACATTTGGCATCATGTACGACGACTGGGGCTGTCAGATCAGTTGGCTGAACTTACCCCAAAACGCCTTCCTTCACATGCTGCGAGCCTCACAACGCAGAGCCTTTCTGAGAAAGATCAAGCCACGGCGTCATGACCTTGGACACCTTGCCTCTGTCAGACAGGGCCTCGACCTCTTCGCCAGCACGTGGCTCGCCCGAACGAAAGGAGCAGCCAAATGCAATGCCTGGCAGCTGGCGCTCCTCCTGAACTACCTGTCGGGCGGGGACCACACCCAACAGCGACGATCCCGATCAAACACGTCTGCTGACCCCAGCCCCATCTGCCGATACTGCGACGAGGAAGAGGAAACTCAGGAGCACACTGTCCGCGACTGCAAGTGCTGGGCCCGTGAAAGAGTCCCTCTCACCACCCTCATCAGCGACGAGCAGTGGGCCCGTCTTCCGCCGCACACAAGACACTGCGGGCTCTTCGATGAAGACCCAGCCCTCCTCGACCTGCAGGCCGACCTCGCGAGGGACCCGCTACCTCAGCCCATACCGCGGCCCCCACCTGAGGGAGATCCTGCGGCTTCAGCCCAGGACTCCTACACCACCTACCTTGACCACGACACTGGTTGGACATGGGTCTACGCTGCCACGGACGGTGCATGCACCAACCAAGCCATCCCATTGCTTGCACGAGCGGGCTACGGCGTCTACTACGGCATCGACCACCGCATGAACTACAGTGCACGCGTTCACGGCATTACGCAGAACGCACAGCTTGCGGAGACCCTCGCCATTGTCCACCTCACGGCATGTGCTGAACGGCCCGTACACGTTTTCGTGGACAACCAGGCGGTGGTTGATGGGTTCCAAAGGATCATCGACGGACACTCACCACCGCAGGGCACGCACGTGGAGCTCTGGGAAAAGATCCACCGATGCGTCATGGCCAAGCCCAACATGTTCCGCGTCGAGAAAATCGCAAGCCACCAGGGCGACATGGGCATCGACCTCGGGCTCATCGGGCCCATCGCGGAGGAGTTCAATCGTCAGGCTGACGCCCTCGCCACAACGGCGGCACGTACTCATAACCTTCCAGACGACATTGTCGAAGCTGCCAAAACACGACATCGCCAAGCGACCGTGCTTCATGGAGTCGCTGTCGCCATCTACGAGCGTAGACACCGTACACTCCCCCTCCCACACCGCAGGGCTGGGTTCACAGCTGCGGAACTCAACAAAATGGAACCAAATCCCCTGCTGTCTGACCAGGCACCACCCGCGGCTGGACCAGACATCCCACAGAACCCGGACGAGCTCTGGGCCGAGGCCCAACGGGCGATATTCGACGAACAGGAGGACGACCCGTTCGGCTTTGGTGGGGGCATGGACTTCCTGGGCGACGGGCCAGCCAGCGCCAACCCTGCCTCGTCGGGCACCCGCACGGCGCCCCCGACTCCGCCATTGAGAGCGGCAGCGCACCCACATGACAACGCCGCTCATTTTCAAGACGCTGACGAACAGGAGGATGACCTGTTCAGCTTTGGTGGGGGATCGGACGCTTTGGACGACGGACCAGCCAGCGAAAACCCTGCCCCGTCGGGCAACCTCTCGATCCCTACTGCAACTCCGTCCCCGAGAGCGACATCGCTCACATACGATGATATCGGCCACCGCCAAGACGCCGACCACGACCTGGGTGACCCCCGCGGACTGAGTGGCATGGAGGACGCACCGCCGATACCACACGCCGCCGACCATGCCGCCCTACCGAGACGCCAACCTTCTACGCGACCGACCTCAGAGCCCTTGCACGGCATCATGATTGGTCCCACCGCGCAAACCACTCCGCCCCCCCACCGCCGGCAGCCCGCGGGGGCGGCTTCAGCCCCCCCGCAGGGCACTAAACCAGACAGGCCCTCGTGCCCCGTCCACGCTTCCATCGTTGCTGAGCGAGAGGAAGCGGCTCTCCCGACCTCTCGGGGCGTGGCCCTAGCGGCTCCAGCCCTGGGGTCGCGTGTGCCCCTCCAGTCACCCTTCAAGGGTGACGGACGACAGCGTACAGGGTGCCGCACTACGCTAGTCCACCATTTGGACAGGCGTACCGAGGACCTCGCCTCTGTCTCGAGGCTCTCGGCTGCTGGCACTGAGCAGCCACCCCTCACCGACCGCGAAACCGAGCTGTCACAGGCTATGGCTGCTCTCCAGCAGAGGTGCTTAGCTCTCGCCGCGGACCTCGCCGCCGCCCAAGCTCGTCAAGGCCCTCTACTCCAGCGCCTCCACAGCGCTGGGCGAGCCTTTGCCGAGCTGCTCACGGCCTCGCCCGATGGTGCCGTGCCGTCACTCACCATCCAAGCTATGCTGTCATCGTTCCGCGGCGCTCCACCTGGTGCCCCGCGCTAATCTCCTCCTTTCTGCCTGCCCGTGTGTACGCGTGGCTCCGCGTCCACGGTGTCAGGGCGTGGGGGCGGGGGGTGCCCCGTCACTGCGCGCCGCTTAGCGGCCAAGCGCCCAACTGGCGGTCTGCCAAGCCGCCTAGCCACGTGTCAGCACGTCGCCTTTCTTGTTGGGGCCTCTTTCCTCACGCGGTCTGACAGGTGAGATCATCATCGTCTGTCCGCCGTCTGTAGCGTCTGTCGCACTGCGCCGGGGGAGGGGGTTTTTGTTGCCCGCCCTCGTATCTAAAGGCTGCACCGCCGCAAATAGTGCATGCGAGTTGTCGCACCGCAGTGCGCCTCGCGGACGGACCCTGGTCCGCCTACTTGTCCGATCTCTCTCTCTCTCTCTCTCTCTCTCTTTCTCTCTCTATCTCTCTCTCTCTCTCTCTTCTCGCTCTCTCTCTCTCTCTCTCTCTCTCTCCTCTCTCTCTCTCTCTCTCTCTCTCTCTCTCTCTCTCTCTCTCTCTCTCTCTCAGTCTCGGCTCGAGAGTGCTCTGCACTCAGACCGCAGCCACGACGCGAAGCGCCCCGCCTCGGAGTCAGACTCCCAGGCCTCGCGAGACCGGAGGGGTCCCAGCAGGACCCTACTGATTCGCGTCACCTCTCCGCACCAGAGTGCCCGCAGCAATGGCCCCCAAGAAGCCGGAGCGCCGTCACTCTTCAAAGCAGCCTCCGAGCTCCCGCCCCACGCGCCCTGCTGCTGAAGGGTCCCTCCTTCAACGCAAGCAGGACTGCATCGCAGCGTTCAGGCAAGCGGGGTCTGACCGCCCCACGGCCGGCTATCTGACCGCCCCACGGCCGCCTATAACGGGCTAGCCGAACTGAACGCGGACGAGCTCCAGGCAAAGTACGACATGCACAAGTCCAACACGAAGAAGCTTGGCAGCGCCCTTATCCGCATGTGCGCCGCCAACCAGATCAGCTACACGCTCGACCACTACCAGCGCAGCAAGCCTAAGCGCACTGGCGGTGACACATCGCACCCACCATCGGGCTCCGCACGTCTTCAGGCTGCGGACACCCAATTCATCGCCTTGGACCCTGCCTTTTGGAAGGTCCCTGTTCTTGCCGAACCCACCTCGCCTGACGACGGCAAGACGTACAAGCCCAGCATCAGCCTCCACGACTCGAGAGTGGCGAACGGCTGCTGCAACACCACCTCGGGCAGGGCAAGCGAGCCACGGGCCAGCTCGCGATTGCTGTCATGGGCCCGAAAAACGACAACTACGTCGGTACCGAGCTCGCCGTCCCCGTCCTGAAGCGCCACCCCAAGGCGCCCAAAGTGGTCCACACGCACGTCCCCGTGATCGTGTACCAGCTGGGCACCAAGGAGGTCGCCTGCACGGAAAAGGTAGCCGTCGCCACCATCGACCCCGCCGACCACGTCTGCTGGATTCGGGCGACCATACACGAGACCGAGGCCATTGCCGCAGTCCCCTCCATGCACCAGGCCTTCGAGGACCAGTTCTCGGGAGGTGCCCCCGTGAACGGTGGTCCACGCGCCAAGGGCCCTTTTCGAGGCGACTCCGCTCCACAGGACAAGGCGCGCCAAAAGCACAAGGAGTCCAAGAAAGACGCTCGCCGCCAGGAGCTCGATGGCCAGCTCCAGGACACCTTCAAGGCCCTCTTCCACGGCAACTTTAAAGCCGTCACCATCCTCGAACCCTGCAAAAGCCTAGGCAGGTTTGGATCGGGCGTCGGAAAGAGGTCCCTGGCTGCCACCTTCGGCGTCAGTCTCCAAGCGGTCGACAAGGTCCTGGCGGGATCAGGGCAACTCGGTGCCACCTACGACCTCAGCAACGTAGGTGCAGACGAGCCCACCGCCGACAAGTATCAGACCGTGTGGTTCCCTGAGGACCAGCCCATCACGATGGCAGACGCGTTCCAGAAGTCGGTGGAGCTCAAGGCCCTGGGAGTCGTCAGGCACGGCAAGTCAGGCCTGCTGGGGATCCGTGTTCCGCGGGGGTCTGACGTCGCCAAGGCCGCTGCTGTCAGCATCCGCGGCTGCGAGGCCACCCTCGCCAAGACGCGCTACCGCATCACTGGCATTGCGTCACGCCACGCCACGCTGACCCAGCTCGCCAAGACTCTCACGGGCCCGTCCGTCAAATGGGACTGTGAGGTCTACCACACCGCCTGGGACCCAGCCACTGCGGCCCAGTTTGCCCTAGTGCGCGCCCATCGGCCCCCACTCACCTATACGGTGCAGGTCGCGGGGTGCTCCATCCCGTGGAGCATCGCCGAGGCCCCGCTGGCTGAGGTGGCGCCGAAGCGGGACAACGTTACCATCGTCACGCCTACCACCATCACAGAGCCTGCGACGCCGCCAGCCGGTGGTGGCGGCTTCAGCCCCGCCACCGGCACACTCCTCACCAAAGCGGCCCAGAGCCCCTACCTCCACGACCTCATGACTGCCACGCCCAAAGGCAAGGGCGTCGCACCGCTCCTGACCCCCAAGGAGGAGCCTTTAGCCAAGCGCCACCGCTCCTCCAGCGGGAAACGTGACGCCACGCCGCCCGCAAGGCCACCCCGCGCCCCAGGCCGCAGCTCTTCTGCGCCCCCTCACGGCACGGACGGAGCCGCTGAACCGACGGCCGCCCCAGGACCAGGTGGCCACGACCCCTGGCTTGGCACGGCGGCGGCGGAAGGAGGGGGCCACACCGAAGGCGCCGCTGCCACAGCCGCCGAAGTACCAGGTGACGTCGTTGACGTCGAGATCCTCTCATCAGGCGATGAATACAGCGTGGCCTCCCACGAACTCAACACCTTCGGCGAGCGCTTCGCATCGGCCTCTAAACCGCCCGATGCTGCCACGACCCGCATCCAGCACATGGAACAGCAGCACGAGCTACTAGCCACCACGGTGGATAACATGCAGATGCAGCTTGCGGGCGTTCTCTCCTCCCAGGCCACACTCACGGAGCACGTTTCAGGGCTGGAACGGGGGCTTGCCACCGTCGTCACCCAGCAACAGACGGCAACCGCCGACGCCGCTGCACTGCGCGGCGACATCCAGACCCTCCTCGGGCACCTCACGGGAGGCACCATCCACCTGCCACAAGCGGCCACTCTGGAAGCTAAGAAGGAGGAAGCCGCAGCGGCCGCCGAGCCCGCGGCAGCCTGCAGTGCGACCGACCAGCCAGGCCAGGCCACCCCAGGGACGGGGCCCCCAGGGGCCGACAAAGGCAAGGACAAGGGTCGGGCCACCCAGGACCCGTATTGAAGGTGCCTCAGAGAGCCCGCCTCAGCCCTCCGAGGAAGCGCCTTCAGAGGCACCGCTCCCCTCTTCGCGTCGTATCTCTTTCTTGTTACCTCATGTCTGTTTTGGCAGCAGCACGCGCAAGCTCTCTGGTGTAGGGACACCCGTAGTCTTGCAGGGGGCGTGATTGTAGCGATGTACATGAGCATTCAGGGGTGTATGAGGACGTGTGCTGCCACGCAGCTTTCGGCTCATCGCTCGCGCCGCCCGCCAGGCCTCGCCATCATGCGGCGCCTCGCCTGCGGCCTGGCCCTCCCCTCGCTGGCTGGAGCACACCCGTCTTCAGGCGGTGCGCCCCAGCACGGAGGAGAGGCTTTCCTGCGACATGCGGAGCGTAGGACGTTCTTCTACCTTTACGATGACAGCATCTACAAATACGATCACAGCGCCATTTTGGACCCGATCGTGAACAGCACCGCCGCCGCTGGTCCGTGCGGCACCGGGCTGCTGGGCGCCCCCGCGAGCGCCTGGCCTGAGCAGCACCAGGGGCCCTGCCCCACGCGCTGCCCCCCTGGGACTTCGACGGCTACTACTATGCCTACGCCGAGTACCAGCACGTCTCCTACGAGCACGCCCTCGTCAACTACGACACATGCATCGCAGTCGACCGCCGATTTTGCCGCAGCTGAGCTGACTCCTGCGTCCTCCGGCCACGCCTCGCACCGCATGCAAGTTCAGCTACGAGGGCTACCATCACTCAATACGACGCCTGCGGTCGACCGTCGTACAGCATATCCTCGATGGCACCCTGTCTTCAGCTTGTCCTCGACCGTCGTGCAGCATATCCTCGACAGGGCCGCTGGCAAGGCCCAGGCACGCAGTGGCGGCTTCAGCCCCGCTGCAGTGCCCTGGCTGCCACCGCCCCCGCATGAGGCAACGCACGCCGCGCACGACCACCTGCGAGAGTTACCACCGACCACGACGCCTGCCGCCGTACGTCGCACCGTGTACCCTCCAGAGTGTCGCACCCCCACAGCGTGCCGACCTGACAGCTTCGACATTACTGACAGCGGTGGGCCGTGCCACGCTGGAAACCACGCCGCTGAGCCAGCGCCGCAGACGGCTCCACCGTGGCCCCCACAGACCACAGGCGCCTCGCTGCGAGCCATCTGGCTCCTCGTGCCCTACCTGTGCATCACCGTGGAGCCCAACACGCTATGTGGGCTGCTAATTATGGCCGTGCTTAGCACCCACGCACACGGCCTGACTACCAGCAACACAGCGAGTCCCGCTTCCCCTCTGTGCGCCAGGGGTGAACCTGATGAGGACCCCGCCTTCTGGCACCTGATGAACATCCGAGCACGGCTCATCCCGTGCGCCGCGGCGTGGGCACCAGGTGAGGACCATCAGGACGTTTACTGGGCATGGCTCGAGGACTGCGTCCCGCACGTCCTGGCGACGCTCCATCTGCCACAGTACGACCACCTCTTCCAGGAGGACTCCGCGGAGAAAAACGACGCCCTGCGCCACCGCACCGCGGTCGACATGTGCGAGGATATCTGGCACAGAGCGGGCCCCGACAGACAGCGCACCAACCGCAACCTCACTCGTATTCAGGGCAGCCACGAGTACCCCACCCGTTACCTTGGCCTCCTTCTGGAATACCAGTGCGCTCGTGCCCAGCTCGTCGGCCCTGAGGCTTTTGCGGCACCACTGCCGCCATACCTCTCACGGGCCCACGCCTTGCTGCCAAGAGGCCTCCCTCCGCCCGACCAAGACGCCCTGGCGTATCTCGTGGATGCGATCCCGCACCACCCGCCAGACCTGCAGCCGCTTGTCGAGGCGGAGCTCGCCGCGGCACCGATGGAACCGCTAAACCTACCACCGCCCGCTGGCCCCCCCGCCCAAAACGCCGCGTGTGACCAGCCCGCGGCCGACGCTGAACCGCTTCTGCTCCAGCACGCAGCTGCCAGCGATATCAGCAACATATCCCTGGACTCGTTCCACGTGTCGGACGATAGCCAGAACGACTCCATCCACGACACGGAAACCCAGGACCCCGACGGCACGCCACCGCCAAGTGACGCTGCCCAGCGCGACCGTGACAGCGATCCCCACACAGGGCGCTCCCGGTCGCGCAGCAGTGCGCCCAACAACTCGGCCCAGGCCGACCCCAGCGCACAGCTCAGCGACGCCGAAGGTGCCACCGCCGCCGACGAGCCAGGCCATGCCACCGCACCGCCAGCTCCCACCAGCCCGCGCAGTGGCGGCTTCAGCCCCGCTGCAGCACTGGCTGGACCTGGGCGTCTTCAGACCCAGGTGGCAGGACCCCGTCCCGCACCCTTGTCCGCCGAGCTAACTCGACTGACTCCAACTCCAGCCCCGTCGACCACTGGCAGGCTGGCCTCGACAACGATCCCATCGAGGACGCGGACCCCGACGCCAGCGGCTCCCATGAGGCCCCGCACAGCGCAGCGGCCTCTCGACGCTGCGGCTGTCTCATCTGCCTCTTCGTGGTCACGTACGCCATCTTGGTAGCCATGCCGTACCAGGACCAGATCGACGGGTACCTGCCGACACCGAGCCGAGACCCCAGCTACCGGCAGCGACGACGCCGTGAAGCTGCGGCACCAGGCCCATCCGTGTCCACTACGCCCCGACGCACAATAGCATACGACGCCGCGCCCGCCTTGTGGGGTCTTCTCAAGTGGACCAGCGCCAAACTCAGAGACGGAGCCAGCGCAGTCGGGTCTGGCCTCTGGGGCGCCCTGAAATGGGCCAGCGGCAAACTCGGAGCTATCGCCACAGGCGGAGTGGTTTGCGGTCTCCTCCTGGTCGGCGCCAAACTTCTCGCTCAAGGAGCCGTCGGACACGTAGGAGCCCGCATCTGTGCGCGCGTCCTGGACTCACCCACGGCCCAGTGGTGCCTCCGCTGTTGCCAACCGATCAGGAGCCCGCGCGATGAGGCCCCACACACGCTTCCGCGCACGCATCCCGACGACCCCGAGAGCCAGCACGTGCATCCCCTTCGACACCCGCTGCTACAGGAACACTACGCCGCTGCAGTTGCCGCCGCAGTCGCCGATGTCACCACCGCCACCACCGCCGCCATCGTTGAAGTCACTGCCGCGGTATCGCGAGCCTCGTCTGTCACGCCACGGTCGACCAGCCCGCCCCGCGAGACGGCCCCACAAGCGGCGCGGCCTCTGGCAACCCGCCGACTCACGAAGCCGCCGCAGCTCAGGCCACCGACGCCGAGGCAAGTGAAGCACGTGAGCGCACCCTCGACGGCGACGGCGTGCACGGAGCGCCCGACGACGAAGCGGATGCAAGCAACGCCCGTGGTTCCTCTTCCGACATGGACACCCAACCACCACGACGGCGAGCACGCCACGCATCACCCGCCAGGCCCCAGGCGCCTTCAGGCCCTGGTACGCCCCACCCAGCCCTCTGGCCACCGACGCGCAACTTACGCAGCACCATCCAGCGCGACCCAGCGGTCCCCGTGCCGCCGACGAGCATCCTCACCTCCCTGTACCAGAACGGCTTTGCGCTTGGTAACAGTGGCGTGACCACGGAGGACATCGAAGACGCCCTGCGACTCTACGACCATCCTCGATTCACCCATGACCCAACGCTCCAAGCGTTGGCGCCGTGGACTGACATCATGCAGAGGCCCCCGAACCGACTCACTTGGGTGCTGGAAGACTCGGGCGGGAACTCAGGCGAGACGATCTTCCCCTACCTCACGTGGGACCTCCGTGCTCCTACCACTGACACGCCCACGGTCTTCTGGCACGGGACCCGCGGCGACCTTGCGGCCCGTCTTGCTTTCAACGGAGGTCACCTCCTGCCGGGCCCCCGCCGTGAAGCGAAGGGCCGAACCGCCACAAATGTCGGCCGCACGTACGTGGGTGTGCACCCGTCGCTGGCCGCGTGGTACGCGGTGCCGCCTCACCCGCCCCGCAGCCTCGAAGACGACGCCCTCGCCTGGGGACCCATCGCGCTCTGGATGTGCGAGGCTACCAAACCGCCGCGCGGTGAGAACTGGCACAACTTCGTGAACGGGGAGGCTCACGGAGCGCGCCTCATCTACCCACGGGTCCTGGGCCTCCTCATCCGCATGGACTGGTGTGCCCCCACCGAAGCTGCCTCCAGGTGCCGTGCCCTCCCGCACACCTGTGGCATGGGCGACTGCACGCACGCCCTCCACATTGCCGGCTTCGATCACCCAGACCTCCGCGAGGCGGCTGAAGCCCGCGACCAGGAGGCAAAGATCTGGCGCCGGCTGGACACCGCGGCAGCGTGGCCACCGCCGCAGGCACTATACTCGCCAGAGGCAGCGCGAGCATGGGCTACACAGCACTACGACACCGAAGCAGCCACCAGGGCCGACCCCAACCAGCCCCGTCCGCGCGCCTCGCTTCGCAAGCTCCAGCTGGACCCGCAGCCACTGATCGACCTGGTGTACACTGCGCAGGCCGTACCCGAGCGGGGGCAGTCTGACGTACGAGCGCCGCGCCCCAGCGGCTCCAGCCCTGGGGCCGCGTCTGGCCCATCGCACACCTCTCAGCCAGGTGCCGCCTCGGGACACAGTCCAGACCGCTCACCGACGGCATCGGGAGCCGACGACCGCCGTACGCCGTCCCTTATCAGCGCGGCCGCCGCCCTCGCCCGAGGCCATGCTCGCTCACGGCGCTCCGCCTCACGTTCGTCACGGCAGAGCGGCGGCAACTCCGCCTCTGACAGCAGCGACATCGAGACGTGGGAGCACATCGAGACGGAAGAGGAGCCGACCGCCTACCACGTCCTCGCCTTCCACGTCCGCGATGTGCGGTCCCGTGTGAACGCCCCTGGCGTCGAGGTCTGGCTCGACCCAGGCGAGCATCACGATGGCGCCTACCTACCGTGGGGGGCGACCGTTGTGGGCCACCGCGTTACTGACCCTGCGGTTGCGGGTCGCGATGGCTGGGTCATCCTTCACCACGACCACGGCGACACCACCACCAGGCTCTGGGCACCGACCCAAGTCCACGTCAAGGCGGACGACACTTGGCGCACGGTCATGATCGCAGCGGACCTGGGGCCCCAGTGGATCCAGCGCCATGCTGACGACGCTCGCCTCCCCGCGGAGGCGGTCCGCACTACAGGCCAGTCCTGGTTCGCCGACGTCTGGCCTTTGTGGGATCGACCCCGACCCCACCCAGACGACGCAGTCACCGACGAGCAAGCGTTCCCGCCCCTACCAGGACGCTGGATTTGCCTACAGTGCCGATTCCAATGCTGCCAGTATTGTGCTGCCCGCCGCAACACGCAGCTCGGCACCTCGGGCCAACCGACGTGCCCGGACTGCTCCCTCAGCGGACTGCGTGCACCTATGGACTGGTCCACGGACTACTCTTGCAACAGCTGGACGTGCGTGTACAGCACCGACGACAGGGCCGCCGACACATGCTGCCTCTCCAGCAGATGCCCGCATCCGCCTCGTCCGCACAGCCTGTTCGACGTCCGTGCCACAGGGATGCCTCCGCACATCCTCGCCCGCCAATACGGCAACGCGCCAGCCCAGCACGACCTCATGGAGCCCCCCCGAGCGCCTTCAGGCCCCGGGGGGGAGCCTCCGCAACCAGGCCAAGCAGGATACCAGGGCCAATGGTATCTACCACCGAGGCCGCGTCGCGTCCCCAAGCAGGGATTGCCCGACGGCACGAGGCGGCCACCAGGGTTCACAGGGACGGGGATGCCTGAAGACCCGTCTCCCGACCAACCGCTGTGGAAGGAAGGCTACGTGCTCTTCGGCCCGCACCAGGCCCTCAAGGAGGATTTCATCTTCAACAAAGCGGTCCGCCGACCTTACTCCCTAGCCATCACCAACATGCACAGGGATCGTGTCACAGTCAGGACCGTCTGCGAGTCTATCGCCGAGCGCATCCACACTACCCGCACGCGCTGGCGAGATGTGGTACTGTACTGGGATGCCGAGGGCGGCCCTGGGCCTCAAGCTCTCGACTACGACATGCGCCTCTGTGACGCCATGGTGAGTCGTGCCACGACCGAAGCCGAGTTGAACCACGACCGCAGCAACCGTGGTAGCTTCTGTCTCTATGGACCAGCGCACCAGCGGGCTGTGAACATCACGGTGCTCCCCGAGCCGCAGAACATTGACTTCGTGGAGCATGTGCGGCGCTACTCACCTGTCGGGGAGACTTACCCAGACCATGCCTTCGAGCACGTCTACCAGGGCTGGCGGCGGCCCGACGTGCCGCCCATCCTCCCCGACACCCGCCCGCTCTCGAGAGCCGACCAGCAGCGCTACCAGCAGCACCAGCAGCGCACCCAGCAGCGCGACCAACGCGACGCAGGTCAGCCGAGCACGCCACGCAACCGCTCTCCCGCGCGCGTCCCGACAGGCGACAGAGCGGTGACGGCGGGGGCGCCGCCTACCACCGTGGCCCCATTGGTGCCAGGCCCGCGGCGGCAGGGGCAGCCGCCTCCAGCTACGGCCACGTCCCCCACGCCAGGGTGCACCCAGCGGTCGTCGGCTACCCGCGCGCACTCGCGCAGGCTCCCCCACGGGCCACCTCGCCCGCGCCAGGGTCCACGCGTGCCTGGGGCCATTACCCAGGCCGCCACGACAGCACCGCCAGCAACCAGTCCGCAGCGGCACCCCCTGCGGCTTCAGCCCAGGGGGCTGCACCAAGCCGCGGCAGGACAGGGCGCCCCGCAGGATGGCGCGAGGCGAACGTGCGCGCCTGGCAACCGCGCCAACACACGCCCCCGCCAAACGTGGCCGCAGCGCAGCGCCCTGCCCAGGCAAAGCCCGCCCCCCCTGAGCGCGAGCGGCAGCCGCTCGTCCCGCTCGTCCTCACGCACACCCAGGCACACCACAGCGCCTCCCCGCGGCACAGCGAGGGTAGTGCCCACCGCGTCAGCCCCCGGCCTGACGCCGCCGACCCTGACCAGGCTGCAGCCTCGGCGGCGGGCGGCACAGGCGGCTCCCGCCCGCCCAGCCCAGCACCCAGCGCAGCGCCGATCCGCTCCCCGAGCAGGGCGGACTCTGCGCGCGCCAACGCCCAGGCGGCCTCGCCACGTGACCGCCACACGGGCGGGCGCGTCCCGTGCAGCCGGCCCAGCAGCCGCCACCGCTCGCGCAAGCCCCCTGGGAGTTCCACGAGCTCGCCGCCCCGCGAGACTCAGGCTGACGCCCAAGCCCCCGAGGTGGTGCCACGGTTCGGTGCCGGCGCCAAAGACCCTAACGAGGTCGACCTCGAGCCGACGCCGTCCACGGACCAGGAGCTGCCACCGCCCACCCGCGTCGTCGCCCCCGACGAGGCGCCGACCTTCGACCCCTTCAAGCACAAGTACTCCGTCAAGGACCTCGCGGCGGGCTTCGGCGGCGGCTCACCGCTGTCTCCTCAGAGCCACGGCGGCGCCCCCGCCACCTCTGCCGCTGCCGCGGCAGCGGCGGCCCCGCGTGGAGTCAGCCCTGTCCGCAACGCGAGCCTCACGGCAGCGGGCATGGACGAGGCTCAGCGCCAGGCCACCGACCGCGCCGCTCGCCACGCCCAGCTAGTGGCTGACGCGCTGGCAGGGCGTGCGCCGCCGCAGCCACAGGGCCCACCGCCCGAGGCGAGCGCGGAGGGCGCACACGAACAAGCTGTTCCAGCTGATGCTGCTCATCACGGCACTGACGGGGCGGGCGCGCCGCCGCAGGACGGACCAGCGGTGTCGCGTGCGCAGTATTCGCGCGCGCGCTGCGCCGCTGCCGCGCCGCGCTGCCGCCGCTGGTTTGCTTTTGCTCTTGCGCTCGGCAGGATGGATCGAGGAGTCGCCTCCCTCTCCCCCTGCTGCCGCCTCACCTTTCCTCCCTCCGTCCCCCACGGTACAGGAGTGAGGAGGTTTTTTCGAGGCAGTTTTGCCGATGTTTATGAACCCCCCCCCGGCGCAGCGTCGACCATGCCTTGCCTACACTTTTGGCCCGACGGCGGCTTCAGCCCCGTCCAAGCCAATCTGCTGCGACGCCATGAGCTCCTACTGTGGCCAAGCCTCCTACCTGGGTGACGGCCAGGCCGCCCTCCACCGTGCGGGGCGTGCTAACCCCAGCTCCACCGACGGAGATGGGCCAGGTCGCTCCATCCACCTCGTCAGCCTCAACATCACGAGTCTTCCAGCGAACTGGCCAACCATTACCGCCCTAGGTGTCGACCACAACGCCGCAGTCATAGCGCTGCAGGAGACCCGTCATGCCAAGACAACCAGGCAAGCCATCGCCACCAACGCCGCCAATCCACACCACGGAGGATACCAGGCCAGTCTGGGACCTGACCTGGACCTGGCGCGTGCCCAGCGCAAAGCTGCTCACGGTGGCACGTACCACACGGTCGAGGGCAACACCGGCGCCTCGGGCGGGGTTGCCATCCTCTCTAAGGACGCCATCGTCGACTCCACCGTCGACGACATTGCGACCTGTATCGCCACCCTCAAGGCCAAGAAACGATGGCACGAGGTCTTCCACCCGCTCTGCACCCAGCACCGCCGCAGGCGGCGACGAAACAACCACGGTCCCGCTGGGATCTACATTGCGAGCCTCTACGGGGTCGCTGGAGGGGACAGCACCGATTTATTTCGGCTTGCTGATTGCGCCGCCGCGAGGGTCGGCTCAGCCCCGTATTTCATTTGTATGGACGCCAACACGAACATCGACGACAATCCACACCTGCTGCACATGATGCAGCACGGATGTCCAACGTCGCTGAAGGCACACCAGACCACACCATGCACACATATGGCAATATCCCTGACTGGGACCGCGTCACCAAGTGCCCCCGCACTTCGCGCATCGACTATGTCATCGCCAACCAAGCTGCGCGATCCCTTGTCACCGACTTCTGCTATCTGCGTGACTTGCCAGCGAAGTCCCATGTTGGCCTGCAGGTCACACTCGACCTAAACCGCCTCGATCACACGGCCCCACGCCTTTTGGCCCCCACGCCATACCCTCCAAACGACGGAGCTCATGAGGACCACGAACTCCAGGCACTAGGGACCCACATCGCCGGACGATACCACGACCGCATGGAGCAGGCTGACGCACGCGACTATGTGGAACGCATGTTCGCCCTGGCAAACGAGGCCAGCCATGAGTACCATCTCACCCGGCTGCGGGACCTGCCGCCCCCACCGCCAGACCACCCAAAAAAGAAGGCCCCAACCATGCACGGGCTCACACCCACGTTCGAGGAGCGACCCGCCGTCCCCCGCGCCTTTCCCACCTACGGAGCTTCCACGATTCACATGAACCGCCTTCGCAAGCTCCATCGGCAACTTTGCGAGCTTCGCTTCAACGGACTGCACCATCATATAGACTGCCGTGCTATCCCGCCGCACCTGGCGCAACGCATCGACTGCACGTGGGCCGCGGCCCGCCTTCTCTGCCACAAGCTGCGCCCCACGGCCCTCCTGGCCTTTCCTGACGCCTGGACCCCCGACGTGCCAGCACCACGCGGAGAGCACCTAGATCGTCTTATCCAAAACCTAGACTCGGAGCTGGCGCGACGTGCAAACCGAGCCAAAGCTGAACGCATCAAGATCTGGGCTGAGGGTGTCCGCGAGCCAAGCGTGCGAAAGGCGGCCATATACGCACGGGCTGCCGACTGCTCGCCCACGGCGTATCTCCGCACGCCTACCACTCCCGACGATGCACAGCTCCACTGCGACATCTCCGCCTTCAACCCTGACCAAGCTAGCACGGACGACAGTGACGCCGACACCGACGCCGGCGGCTTCAGCCCCGGCGACGGTAGCTCGCCCGACACGGACAACGACGACGGCCCCATTCGTGGCCCACTACCAGCCCAGGTTCCCGACGCCCTCCCCGCCAACGCTAGCGTTGCCAACACCAAAGACATGCTCAAGCTCATGGTCGACACCTGGGAGCCCATCCTGGGCACGTACCGCGCTCGCGCGGGCCAAGACGCCGAAGCTATGCCGACGTGGGCGGACTTCTACGACGAATACCGCCAAGAGCTGCCTACGCCATCACCAGCAGCCCCCTTCCACCTTACCGACGACCAACTCATCCACTTCATTCGCACCCGTTCACCGCGCCGCGCGGGGGGACTCGACGGCTGGACAACTAAGGAGGCTAAGGAGTTACCCGACGACATCCTTCGCCTCTTCGCCAGCGTCTTACGTGCTATGCAACGCACTGCACCATCCCCGAGCCCCTCCTGCACGTGCCAAACCCGTGCCTCCGAAAAGGCCGAGGGGAACTCCCGACGGACCAACGGCTTCTCTCGGTTCTTTCCGTGTGGATGTATGCGTGGGAGGCGCCGGCCTACCGTAGCCTCACGACCTGGCGGCAAGGATGGACCCACGCCACGAGCTTCGGCGCCGTTCCCAAAGCCACCATTGGGGATGTCAGCACTTCTCTCGCCCTGCGCATCGAACACGCCAGGACTTTACTCCTCCCCTTAGCTTGAGCAGCCCTTGACCGACAGAAGTGCTTCGACTACCTCATCACGGACATCTGTCTAAACCTTGCGCTGCACGCGGGGTGCCCACAAGACATCGTTACTGTCCGCAGAAACTTCTACAGACACTACAAACGCTACGTCCGCATGAACGGAGCGTACTCCAGGGACCTGGCCAGGACAAACGGTCACCTCCAGGGCAGCTCGTGGTCCCTGGATGACATCAAGCTGCTCATGTGCGTGTGGACAAAGAGGCAGCACCGATACGTTCCTCGATCACTCAGCACTACCTTCGTTGACGACAGCAACTCCACTACCCACACCGCTCCTGAGCTGCAGAAATCTCACGACGAAACCGCCAAGTTTGACCGATTCTCCGGTCAACGCATTCACCCTGGTAAAGTGGCAGGGTGGGCGCTCACCGATGAGCTGCACGCCGCCGTCACCCTCGGCGCACCTGGTGCGGAACCGGCGCCCCCCCCTCGAGTGGTCCGAAATTCCTTCAAAAAAATTAGAAAAAATAAAAAAAAAAAAAAAATAAAAAAACTTCAAGAAAAAAAAAAAAAAATCAAAAAAAAAAAAAAAAGAAAAATAAAAAAAAAAAAAACCTTCCAAAAGTGAAAACAAAAAAAAAAAATAAAAAAAAAGAAAAAAAACAAAAAAAAAAAAAAAAAAAAAAAAAAAACAAAAAAAAAAAAAAAAAAAAAAATAAAAAAAAAAGAAAGAAAGACAAAAAAAAAAAGTAAAAAAAGAATGAAAATAAAAAAAAAAAAAATGAATAAATAAAAAAAAAAAAAAAATAAAAAAAAAAAAAAAAAATAAATCAAAAGAAAAATGCTCGTCGGGAGTTACATCAACGCCGAGGCAGCGCCGGCTCCAGCCGCGCTTAACCTCACGGCCACCGCAGACGCCCGTGTGCGGAGGGCGACTATCCGCCTGCCGCGCATTGGCAAGCTCCCGTCGCCGATGCTTATAAAGGCGCGGAACGTCCGATCCCTGGCCGCCAGCGTCTGCACCACGGGCACCGACATCCAAGCACCATCAGGCCCAGCCAAGACTGCCTACAACCACGCCCTCAAGGCGGCTATCCGCCCCAAGGGGAACAAGTGGGTCGAGTTCTGGACTCTCATGGCCGTGTGCGTGCCAGGACACGCCCTTGAGATCGACGCCATCACGCAGCGTGAAGCATTCCTGTGCCTGCGGCGTCAGGTTAACCGCGACGTCACACTCTGCGGGCTCGCCAGAGACCTCCAACACCACGTCCAGACCCTATTTGGTGGAGGACCCGTCGGGCGACTCGTCCAGTCACTCCAGCAGCTCCGATGGACCTGGCCCACATTTGGCATCATGTACGATGACTGGGGCTGCCCGATCAGCTGGCTGAATCTACCCCAAAACGCCTTCCTGCACATGCTGCGGGCCTCACAACGCAGGGCATTACTGCGGAAGATCAAGCCACGGCGACACGACCTTGGCTACCTCGCCTCGGTCAGACAGGGCCTTGACCTCTTCGCCAGCACGTGGCTCGCGCGAACCAAAGGAGCAGCCAAATGCACTGCCTGGCAGCTGGCGCTCCTCCTGAACTACCTGTCGGGCGGGGACCACACCCAACAGCGACGATCCCGATCAACCACGTCGGCAGACCCCAGCCCCATGTGCCGCTACTGTGACGAGGAAGAGGAAACTCAGGAGCACACTGTCCGCGACTGTAAGTGCTGGGCCCGAGAAAGACTCCCTCTCTCCACCCTCATCAGTGACGACCAGTGGGCCCGTCTTCCGCCGCACACAAGACACTGCGGGCTCTTCGACGAAGACCCAGCCCTCCTCGACCTGCAGGCCGACCTCGCGAGGGACCCGCTGCCACAGCCCATCCCGCGCCCCCCCCCCTGAGGGTGATCCTGCGGCTTCAGCCCAGGACACCTACACCACCTACCTTGACAACGACACTGGATGGACATGGGTCTATGCTGCCACGGACGGTGCGTGCACCAACCAAGCCATCCCACTCCTAGCACGATCGGGCTACGGCGTCTACTACGGCATCGACCACCGCATGAACTACAGTGCACGCGTTCACGGCCTAACGCAGAACGCCCAGGTTGCGGAGACCCTTGCCATCGTCCACCTTACGGCGTGTGCCGAACGGCCCGTGCACGTCTTCGTGGACAACCAGGCGGTGGTCGATGGTTCCAAAGCATCATCGACGGACATCCAGCGCCGCAGGGCACGCACGCGGAGCTCTGGGCAATGATTCACCGATGTGTCATGGCCAAGCCCGACATGTTTCGCGTCGAAAAAATCGCCAGCCACCTGGGAGACCTGGGCATCGACCTTGGGCTCATCGGGCCCATCGCGGAGGAGTTCAACCGTCAGGCCGACGCCCTTGCCACAGCGGCGGCACGCACGCACACCCTTCCCGACGACATTGTTGAAGGAAAGTAACCGAGAGACTAACACAATAAAGAAAAAATTAAATGAGAAAAATATAGGGAGACAAAGAATAGAAAAAAAACAAAAAAAAACAAAAACAAAAAAAAAAAAAATAAAATCCCACACAATCCACCTCCCCACCACCTCCTTCGCCCCCCTCCCCACATCCTACATCCCCCTGACACACTTCAAGCCCAAAAATATCGACGCAACAACCCCCCAGTTAGACTCAACAACATTCCCTCCACACCCCCACCGAGAACCCCCACACACCCCCGCTCGAATCATCCCAACCCACCCTACACGCCCCTCCCCTCATTGCCGCCCCAAAACATTACTTACCTCCACCCTCCGAAACAAAGAAGCGGAGGCTCCCAACTTTCACCTCTAGCCCCAACACTCCGACCTGCTAACACTACCCACACTCACTCTAATTCCCACCCACCCCACTGCGTCAAAATCAACCACCCCGGCTGCCAAAACACGACATCGCCAAGCGACCGTGCTTCACGGGGTCGCTGTCGCCATCTACGAGCGCAGACACCGTACTCTGCCGCACCCACACCGCAGGGCTGGGTTTACAGCGGCTGAACTCAGCAAAATGGAACCGAACCCCCTGCTGTCGGACCAGGCACCACCCGCGGCTGGACCAGACAACCCGCAGAACCCGGACGAGCTCTGGGCCGAGGCCCAACGTGCGATGTACGACGAACAGGAGGACGACCCGTTCGGCTTCGGCGGGGGACTAGACTTCCTGGACGACGGGCCAGCCAGCTCCAACCTTGCCCCGTCGGGCATCCGTACGATGCCCACCTCGACTCCGCCACCGAGAGCGGCACCGCACCCACATGATGACGTCGCTCACCTCCAAGACGCCGACGAGGACTTTTTTGATCCCCTCGGATTGGGTGGCAGCATAGACGACGTCCCGCCGACACC
This sequence comes from Prorocentrum cordatum, assembly GCA_963575745.1. Lineage (NCBI taxonomy): Eukaryota > Dinophyceae > Prorocentrales > Prorocentraceae > Prorocentrum > Prorocentrum cordatum. The sequence continues at coordinate 387,721 of CAUYUJ010014468.1, forward strand.
CCACGCTGCCGACGATGCCGCTTCATCGAGTCGCCACACGGTCACGCGGCCGACCTCTGAGCCCTCGCACGGCATCATGATTGTTCCCCCCGTGCCACAAACCCCTCCCCCCCACCAGCGCCAGCCCGTGGGGGCGGCTTCAGCCCCCCCGCAGGGCACTGAGCCAGTTAGGCCGTCGCGCCCCGTTCACGCTCCTACTGTTGCAGGCTGCGAGGCTGCGGCTCCTCCGTCCTCATGGGGCGTGGCCCCAGCGGCTTCAGCCCTGGGACCGCGCGACATCCTCCAGTCGCCTCGCCACGGCGACGGCCGCCAGCGCACGGACCGCCGCGCCGCGCTGGTCCACCACCTGGCCAGGCGCACCGATGACCTCGTCCCCGCCGCGAGGCCCGCGACCGCGGGCACAGAGCAGCCGCCCCTCACCGACCGCGAAGCCGAGCTGTCCCAGTCTACGGCCGCTCTCCAGCAGAGGTGCGCAGCTCTCGCCGCCGACCTTGCCGCAGCGGCCGCAGCCCCAAAAAATTAAGAAAAATTCAAAAAAAAAAGGTGACAAAAGTGTAAAATGAAACCGTTGAATCTCCTACACAACAATCCGACCCCTCCCGTCAAGGTCCCCGTTGCTACCACGCGCCTCCACCGCGCCGGTCGTGCCATCGCCGAGCGCTTACACCCCCTTCCCCGATGTGCTGCGCGTCACAGCCACCCCCCATGCTATGACTGGTCAGCCGCTACCGTTGGCGGGACGCCGCCTGTGACCTCCGGCGCTTAATCTCCCGCCGTTACTTCCTGCCCGTGCGGGAGTCGTGATCACCCGCGTCACGTGGTCCAGGGAAGCGTTTGGCGGGGTCGCCCGTACCTTGGCGCGCTCGCGCTGCGGCATGAAGCGCCCAACCGGCGGTCTGCCAAGCCGCCTAGCCACGTGTCCGCACGTCGCCTTTCTTGTTGGGGCCTTCTTCGTCACGCGGTCTGACACGTGAGATCTTCACAGTCTGTCCGCCGTCCGTAGCTTCAGACGCAATGCGCCGGGGGAGGGGGTCTTTTGGCCGCCCTCGTATCTTAAGGCTGCACCGCCGCTAATAGTGTTTTGCGGGTTGTCGCACCGCAGTGCGCCTCGCGGACGGACCCTGGTCCGCCTACTTGTCCGGTCTCTCTCTCTCTCTCTCTCTCTCTCTCTCTCTCTCTCTCTCTCTCTCTCTCTCTCTCTCTCTCTCTCTCTCTCTCTCTCTCTCTCTCTCTCTCACGCTCTCTCTCCCTCTCTCCTCTCTCTCTCTCTCTCCTCTCTCTCTCTTCGACTCCCTCTCCCTCTCCCTCACCCTCTCCTTCTCCCTCTCTCCTCCTCTCCCTCTCCCTCTTTTCCTCTCTCTCCCCTCTCTCCATATATAATTATGTATGTCTCTCTCTTTTTCTCTCTCTCTCCTCTCTCTCTCTGTCTCTCTCTTTCCTCTCTCTCTCGTCACTCACTCATCGTCTCTCTCACTTTCCTCTCTTTCTCGGCGAACGCTGACAGCGAAGCGCCATTACAACATTCTCTTCTCTCTCACATCTTTCTCTCTCTCCTCGTCTCTCTGCTTCCTCTCTCTCTCTCTCTCTCTCATCTCTCCTCTCTCTTTTTTCTCTCTCTCTCTCTCTCATCTCACACTCTCTCTCTCTCTCTCGTCTCGCCTCTCTCTCTCTCTCTCTCTCTCTCTCTCTCTCTTTCTCTCTTTCTCTCTTTCTCTCGTTCTCTCGTTCTCTCTTTCTCTCTTTCTCTCTTTCTCTCTGTCTCTCTTTCTCTCTTTGCGCGCCGTGGAGCTGCCGCCAGAGGCAGGCGCACTTTCTGGAAAAAGGGCGCGAGCTCTTCTCTGGGCGGCGAACCGCCAGCCACGTCGTCGAACTCAGCAACCGCTCGTGGACCGAGGATTTTCGCGATCAGGCAATCGTCGAGGAAGTCCAAGTTTGACGTGCGATGCCCCGCTTGCTCCTTGCAAGAAACGCGAAATCGCGCTCCACTGTGCACTCGCCGTCCTCGATGGAATTGCACAACCTGATGAGCTTACGGAGGGCGCGAGACGCACCGACCAAACGTTTTGGACACGCAGCGCGCAAGAACGCGTCGTTCAGCAAACACGCCCGCGCTCGCTGGTTGGTCTTGTCCGCCAGAGGCAGGCCTGGGGAGACTTGTGTCAGCATGTGTGGAGTGACGTCGTTGTGCTGCAGCACGGCTGCCGTCTCGTCGCAACCGAGCGCCGCGGCTACCTGCCTCGCGCCTCGGAGCATGAACCGGCGCGCGCTCAGACAAGGCAGATCCCCGAACCCTTTCCGAACGAGGCGCCGATCGAGCATGGCCAATGCCGAGCGGAGATCGTTTCGAGGACGATCAGCTAGCAGTCGTTCTTTCGCCAGACGCGCCACGCCCTGCACTCTCACTCGAGCAATTCTCCCACGCGCGCGCCCCGAGGCCCACCCCAGTGCAACGCAGGGGCCCCGCCAGCCAAGAAAACATACTTGCGCCGAAGATTTGCCACCACGGCGGTCGCGATAAAGCCGGGCGCCCCCCCCTGCGCACCCACGCGTGGCAGCGGTTCGTCGCGCGCGCCCGCCGACGATGCCGCAGCCGCGGCGGTGCCAGGGGCAGCCTGCATAATCCCCTGAAGTTCACGCCCTTCCTTGAAGACAGCGTCCAACGTCTCCACCATGCAATCGATCTGCAATCGCGATGAAGCGATGTCGCGGTTGGCAACATCGAGCAAGCGCAAGAACAAATTGCAAATGATGCCCCAATCCGCCGACACGCTAAAATCCATGCAAAACTTAGCGTCGAGCCACGTGAACAGAGCCAGGGCTCGCTCACGAATTTCCTTCTCGCGACGTTTGCCCGACGATATGTGAACCAGCAAAATCGAAACTGGCAACGACATCAACGCAATTTTACCGACTGGCTCCGCCGTGGAATCGAAGCGTTGCTCGGCGAACGATTAATTCCGCAGAACTGTTTCCGGCTTGCGAACAGCGCGCCATCTGCTGAAAAAACTGGCGACGGCCCTCATAACATGCGACTTCAGGGATTCATCTCACGCAGGAGGTGCAGCTTTTCTTCTGCCCCGCCCCGTTGGCGCGCAGAACGTGGCGAAGAAACTGCCGAGCTGCTTCGCGGCCATCATGGCGTGGCCCACCTCGAACTCGGCTGCGCGGCGCTTCGCGCAATCGAGGGTGCCGGGCACGCCAGAGCGGCAGTAGCCTGAAGCCCCGACGTCGCGAGCGCCGCCGCCGCCAGGGGCAGGCACATCAGCGCGATATCTGCGACATCTAACAACCTTGCTGTATTTCGACTCGCCCAGGGATAAGGACATCGACGTGGCGTTACGCGGCAACTCACGGGTTTCCACGCGCAGAACCTCGGCCATCACGCAGAGCTGCGCCTGCGTTTCCGCGTTCTCTCCTCCGCCGGATCGGCCGCGGAGAACTGCTTCCGCCGCGCGCGAGCGCACTTGCGCAGGGAAGGCGTCTCAGGGAGCAGCGCCCACGCATCCCTCCATTCCGCGGCCGACGGCGCGTCTCCCCGCAGAAGCGCAGCGTCTGCCGCCGCAACTTCTTCCATCTGTTCCAACGAGGAAACGCCTTCGCACGCCGATGGCAGTGGCTTAGGCGAGAATTATTCGCACAATCTCTTGACCTTCTTCACCCCTGCTGCGTGTCAATGCGCTGCTGACCTCCGATGCTGTTCCATTTGGAATCTCGCGTGGAAGCCCGCCGAACGGCGGGCCTGGAAAGCAGCAAATTTGGAGGAGCTTCCGTCGCAGCTCTTCCGCCCTGCGGCCGCAGCTTTTGCGCGCGCTCGGCGGCCCAATCCCCGCGGGCCGCGATGCGCACCTGCTGCCGGCAACGACGAACCATTCGGCAGGAGAGATAGCGCCGCGCGCGCCTTGCGACGTCTGTGGAAATCGCATCTTATGCAGAACGCCTTGTTGCAAGAAGAATGCTCGGCGAAGTGCCGCGCGTCGGAATCGGCCCCTGAGAACGGGCGCGGGCGGTCAACAGACTGAGGCCCAATCTTCGGCGGGGATCTGCCAGCAGGGCCCTTTTTCCGACTTCCTCTACTCGCCTCGGTCGCAGTCCGCGCGACGCCCTTGCGGGGCTGAGCCGCGCCGCGCTTCCCCCGCGTCGCCCCTTGCTTTCCACGATTCGCCAGAGGCAGAGCCACCCTCGCCAGAGGCAGAGATTTCTTCTTGGCGCAAGACGCCCCGCTGTGGGCTAGTCCGCCGCGTCTCCGCGACGGCCGCGACTGCCCCGCCGCCGCTGCCGACTTCATCTGGAGACACTCCCCAAATTGCAATTGCAGCGGCGCCCGCGTCGCCCAGCGCGGCGCCCCCGATCGCGGCGCGCCCCAGATGCTTGACGCTTGGCTTGTGCCAAAACGGCTATGAGGCAACAGCGAGCTCGATGCCGCTGGCGACGATGGCGACAAGGATGGCGCTGAGCACGCCGGCGAACGCGCGGCCTCGCCCTTGCCCATTGCAACCAAAAAGCAACTGCGCAAAACCATCCGGAAGAAGAGAAACAATCACGGGGAAAGCAAACAGGAACAAGACAATATTAAACATGACCAAAGGAAAACTAAACAAGACCACGCACAAAAAAAAAAAAACGCATGGCCAGGAAAACAAGAAACCATACCAACATACAATTAAACTGGCAAACTAAACAGGACGAAGACAAAACTAAACAGGGCCAAGAGAAAACCAAACACGACCATGAGAAAACGAAACAGGACCACGCGACAGCAAAACAGGGCTGAACGAAAACTAAACAAGACCATGAACAAACTAGACGGGACCACGGGGCAACTAAACCGGGCCAAGAGAAAACTAGACGAGACCACTGGGCAACTAAACATGGCCAGGAGAAAACTAAACAAGAAGAAAGGGGGAGAAGGAAAACAATAAGAAGGAGAGAACACAAAGGAAATGCAACTATACATATATATTAAAAAATTAACTAACAAGGGCCCGGAAACAACTCAACATGACAACAGGAAAACTAAACGGGACCAAGAAACAACTGCACATGAACAGGACAAAACTAAACAAGACCACAATAAAACAACACAAGACCATCCGGAAAACCAAAAACCCAGACAGCACCAGAGGAGAACTCGACAGGGCCACAAGAAAACTAGACAGGACTATGAGAAAGCTAAACAGGACCAAGACAAAGCTAAGCCGAACCAGGACAAAACTAAACAGGGCCACGGGGCAACTCAACAGGACCGACAGACAACCAAGCAGGGCCGCAGGAAAACTATAACAGAGCCCGGAGACAACTACACAGGACCAATACAAACTACACGCGACCAGGGAAAACCAAAACAGGACCCCACCCAAAAAAACCAAGCAGGGCCAGGGGATACTTGAACAAGACCACAGAAGAAGGAGAAGAAGGATAACGAAACAAAAAAAAAGACCAGGGCAACGCTGGACAGGACCGCAGGAGAACTGAACATGACCACCAAATAACGGCACATGAAGACAAGACAACGAAGCAGGTCACCTGGAAAACTAGACAGGGCCAAGAGAAAAATAAGCAGGACCCGGACAACAGAAAACGGGACTAGAGCAAAACTAAACAGGACCATCAAGGAACAACGAAGCAATACTACAAAAGAAAACTAGGCAGGACCACGGGACAACTAAGCAGGGCCATGAGAAAAAGTGAACAGGACCAAGAGAAAACTATACAGGACCAGGACACAACTTAACGGGGCCACGCGAAAACTAACCGAGACCAGGAGAGAACGTAACAGCGCCATGAGACAGCTAAACAAGACCAAGACAAAACTGAACAGGACCACCGGAAAACTAAACAAGACCCGGGGCAAACTAGACGAAACCCAGACAAAACGAAACAGGGCCACAGGACAACTAAACAGGACAAGGAGAAAAACAAATGAGGGCCAGGGGGGGAACTAAACAGGACCACGGGAAAACTAGACGGCACCCATGCAAAGCTGAACGTAACTAGAAGAACGCTAAACAAGACGAAGGGGGACCTAAACAGGACCACGGGACAACTAAACAAGACCATGACAAAACTAAGCAGGACCACAGGGCAACTAAACAAGACCAAGACAACTCTAAACAGGGCCACAAGAAAACTAAGCAGGAGCAGGACAAAACTAAAGAGGATCAAGAGAAAACTAAACAGGACCACAGGACAACGAAACGATACCAGGAGAAAACTTTACAAGGCCAAGGCAAAACTAAACAGGACCAGGAGAAAACCAAACACGACCAGGAGAAAAATCAACAAGACCACAGGACAACTAAACAGGACCAGGAGAAAATTAAACAATACCAAGGCAAAACTAAACAGGACCACCGGGCAACTAAACATGACCACCCCGCGAGAGAGAGAGAGAGAGGAAGAAGAAGAAGAGAAAGAGAGAGAGAGAGAGAGAGAGAGAGAGAGAGAGAGAGAGAGAAAGAAACAGAAAGAGAGAGAAAGAGAGAGAGAGAGAGAGAGACCAAGACAATAATAAACAAGACCGCAATACAAGTAAACCAGACCACGGGGAAACTGAACAGGACCAGGGCGAAGCAAAACAGGACCACAGGAAAACTAAGCATGACCATCCGGGAAACTAAGCAAGACCGAAAGAAAACTGAACCAGGCCACAGGGCAACTAAGCGGGGCCGCGAGAGAACTAAACAGGACCAGGACAAAACTGAACAGGACCACAAGAATACTAGACAGGACCAGGGGACAATTAAACAGGACCAGGAGAAACCTACACACGACCAAAAACCGAACTTGACCAGGAGAAAACTAAACAGGGAATGGAAAACACCAAACAAGGCCGCAGGACAACTAAACAGGACCATCCGAGAAACTAAGCAAGACCAAGCGAAAACTAAGCAGGACCACGCGAAAACTTGACAGGACCAAGAGCAAACTTGACAGGACCACGAGAAAATTAAACAAGACCAGGAGAAACCTAAAAAACGACCAAACGAAAACTAAACAGGACCAGGAGAAAACTAAACAGGACCAACAGAAAACTAAACAGGACCATGGGGCAATAAACAAGACCACCCGGACAAAAAAACTATTATATACATAAAAACGAAGCAAGACAAGGGGGCAAGTAAACAGGGCCACGGGAAAACTAACGAGGACAAGGAGGAAACTAAACAGGACCAGGACAAGACTAAAAAGGACCACAGGACAACTACACATGACCAAAAGAAAAACTAAGCAGGGCCAGGGAAAAACGAACAGGACCACTGGACAACTAAACAGGACCACAGGACAACTAAACAGGACCAGGAGAAAAAGTAACGAGAACCAAGAGAAAACTAAACGGGACCACCCGAAAAAAAACTTAGGAAGGCCAAAAGAAAACTACACAGGACCACCAATAATGCGGTGGCGCCGATGGCGATGATGACGACGAGATCGCGATCGCGACCTGCGGCGACGGCAGCAGCGGTGCTGGCGGCGCCCATGGCCAGCCGCGACTACGACAGCGAATATCTTTTTCGAACCGAGCGTCTCCGCAAATGCACATCGAGCGCGGCCAGAAAATCTGCGTCGGCAGACGCGCCGCTGCGCGTTAGTCTGAATCAAAACACTTTTGCAAGAACTCACCCCTCAGAGCCGACGCCACTGGGCCCCTCTCGGCAACGAATGCCTCGCGGCACGCGGCGCGCCAGAGACAGCGTCGTGGCGCGCCAGAGGCAGCGTGTCAAACAACCGCCTAGTTGTCGTCCAAGCTCGCGTCAACCTCATGCCCCTCCTCAACCTCGTTGCCATCCTCGGCCGCTGGCATCGGCAACCGGCGCGCCTCCGTCGTGGTTCCGCTGAAATACTTGCTGGTTTTCTCGACGAACTCCGCGTCGCCGCCCAATTGCTCCGCGTGCCCCTCCTCGTGGCCCGCCTTGTGCGTGACGCGCCTGTCCACGATGGAGTCGAGCCAGTCCCGATGCGCACCGTGGCAAGCGATGCCCCCGTGCTCCATTGCGCCAGAGGCAGCGACAGCCAAGGCGCCAGAGCCTGCAGTGAAGTCCACGATGTGGGTCACTTCGTGGTGCTCCATGATCGTCAACCAGAAGCTGAGGGGCTTCGCCTCGTTGTACGAGAACGGGTGGCCCTTCTCGTCGATGTCTCCCTGCAGGCGCGCTAGCTTGCCATCGAGCGCGGCGCAAGATGCAGCCCCCGGGATGCTCGTCTTGGTCTCGTGGGACATGCGGTGGGGCTCCGAGAAGCGCCGCACGTGGATGCCACTGTATGTCGCGGCTGCGCTCGAGGTCTCGCCGCGCGCGTTGAACTCCGAACGGTGCGCCGCTTTCCGCGGGCCCTTGAGTGGCGGCGAGAAATGCGCCCTGGCCGCGGCCCGTGGGCCCTCCTGCTTGGTCGGCTGCGCGCGCGCGAAACAGCGCTCAACGAACGCGCGGGGGCCGCCTGTCTGCAACTTCTCCTCCATGGACTCAATGGCGCGGCGGTTCGCCCGGCTCCTGCCGTCGAAGAGGATGATGAGATCATCCATCCCCCTCGTCTGCATGAAGAACTCGGCGACGCGCTTGCGCTTCGCTTCGTCACATTGCATCTGCTCGCTCACCCTCGTCTCGGCGCCTTGCTTGACGAGGTTGGGCGGGGGGGGCTGCGCTGAGAGGATGAACGCGCGGACGTCGCCTTTCTTCCTCCCGAAGCGGCGCCCAAGGCTGAGCGCCCCCCACGCGCTCTGCATCTGCTGCGCTGCGTACTCCGCGCCAAAGGCAGCGCCGACAGCCGGCAAAGATACGAGCATGACAGTTTGCCTGCGGAGCTGCCTGAGCTGCTCCTGGAGCTCCTGAAGCTCTTTTTTCTGCTCCTCCCCGAGCTCGGAACTCCCCGACAGGCCGAGATTTTGATCAAGCTCGGGGGCGGTGGGGATCGGTCCACTGGTGCACGCGGCCACGAAGGCGCGGTAATCGGCGCCCACCTGCTGGCTGGTCTCGTCGAGGTACGTGTGCCAGAAGAACCCAGGCGTGCTGTCCCGCATCTCCTGCAAGGCTAGGTCGGCAATTTCGTCGTCGAAAGCGCCAGGCCACGCAGGCCACGCGACGTAGATCATCGCCTTCGCCTTGGCATCCACCCCGCTAAGATACTCAGCCACTTTGAGCGCAAACAGCGCGTCCATCCCGTCAGCGCCGCCGCCTGACTCGAACGCCCGGTGCGAAGCCACGAGCCCATCCGCAACAGAGGGAGTGAACTTCTGGACGATGCTGAGAGGCGTCTAAAATACGGCCATGCCATTCTGCATATCCTTGTCAATGAGAGACACCTCGTGGAATATGTACTCGACGAGCTCCTTTTTCTTGAGGAACGCGCGGGGCATCGCTGGCGTCTTTTTCTCGCGCCCGACGACTCGGCCAACGGACAGTCTCTCGCCCATCGGAACATCGCCCGCGAGGCGGGCCATGCGGAAGCTGTTCATGATGAAAACGAAATACCCCCTAGCCATGGCGCCAGAGACACCCCTCGCGGAGCAGCCGGAACCGATCCTCATGAGAAGCGCGGGTTCGCGAAGCTCTGGGCAATGCGCCGCGGCCAGTGCAAAAGCCGAACCGCAGGCGCCGTCGAGGACGAAAGGCTGCAGACCTCTCAGCGCCGCGACGGTTGCAGCGGTGCACGGTTTTCCTTTGAAGGCGAGGCCGTTGGTCTTGATCGCAGACTCCAGCTTCGACGCCGGTTCCTCTGGCGAACGCGTTCGCCACGTTGGTCAAGCGGCGCGCTTTTTCTGCGAACCGCCAGAAGGAATCAGCGCCAGAGGCAGCACACGTAGAGAACATCTTCTCTGAAAAGGTCAGGGTCGCCAAGTGGGTCGCGTCCCCGTCGGGTAGCAAACGCATCCTGATGGGCACGGACAACGCGGCGTTGAAAAGATGCCCCACGCGGTCGTCGTTGGACTGCTGGAGCGCCTCGCTCATAGCAGCGCGCCACGTGATCACCACCGCGAGCCCTGCGAGCATGGTCAGAGCCTCGGCGAAGCAAACTCCAGGCTTGCCAGGCCACGCGCTGGGCGACCTTAGCGTCGACCACCAAGACGGGGAGAGGCACGTCGAAGGAGAGGCGCCGCGAGGGCGCGTGACTGGAGGAGAGGCGGCGCGTCTCCTCCGACCACATACCCATGGCACCCTCGAGCTGGCCTATGAAGACGTCGTCGATGTCCGAGCAAATCGGGTCCAACATCCACACCGCCCCCCGCTGCCTCGCACTACTTGGTCCGGGAGAAGCTCGCAACCAGGTTGTCGCAGTCCATCCCCTCGCGAAACGCAGCGATGTTTGCGCAAGGGGCAGCTTCAGTGATGACCAACGGTGGAATCATAGAACACTCGGCGGGTGCGCGAGGGACAACTCCCGCTTGCGCTGCTCCAAGAAACCGAGCAAACCGTGGTCGACGTAGTTCTTCACTTGGCGCACCAACTCCGTGACATGACCCTGTTGCATCGACGCGTTCTCCGTCTCGAGGAGTTGCGTGATGCGCAGCGGGGCAGGCGGCGCGACAGAGGCAGCGGCGGGCGCAGGGGCTGGTGAGGCCGCCTTCTTCGCAGGCGACGGGGTTTGCGCCGCCTCGGCTGCTCTCTTGCCCATGGCGGCTGCTTGTGGTCCGGGGAGGGCGCGACAAGCCAACTGGTCGCGTCCGAGAGCCGAAACCTGTGAGGATGATGATGATGATGATGGCGACGATGATCATGATGATGGTAATCACGATGATGACAGCTGCTGGTGGCGTGATGACGGCGATGATGAAAGTGGCGCTGGCGACGACGATGAAGGTGACGATGTTAGCGATGTTGCAAATCCTTAATATGATGCTCCCCCGTGGTGACCCAGTCAGACAACTGAGGCTCTACAGCGTCCGAAAGCCTGGAAGACCACGCCCTCCGACCACGCCATCCTCTACCTCAGCCCCGACGGTGCCCGCCTCCAAAAACGTGACAGAGTCATTCGGGCGCGCGACCTCCGCTCGCTTCCCTCAGAAGCCAGGATGGAACTCAGACAGGTATTCTCCTACCTCGAAGGTGTGCTCAACATCCCGGACGCCGACCTCACCGGGCTGCTGCAACTAAGCGACTGGGTTAGGCCAGCGGCCCCCGGTAACCTCCCCGGCCGACACTTCGACAACGACGACGGGAACGTCGAGGTCAACCGCGAGCCCCCACTGCCCCAGGCCGCCGGCACGGACGACATTACGATTCCACTCCTACCCGCCCTGCTGATACTGAGACGACACGCGCTGTCTGCAGCCATCCAGGACTGGTGGAAGAAGTGGCGACGCAGCAAAAACACCCGCTCACCAGGTACCCTTCTGGCCGCAGCCTCCCGCGCGGAGCGCAACGCCAGACCAGCGGGCCCCCCTCGCTGCATGGCTCACCGAGTACGGGTGGAGCGGTGGCGATCTCGCACCACAGCAAGCCGCAGGCTGGCTATGCAAGTAGGACAGCGACGCAGCCCAGAGACGGGCCTCAAGGCTGACCCCGGCCCGAAGGGGCCCATCTGCGGACCGCCCCACCCTGGCCGCACACTGCAGAACAGGACGTAAAATATACGTCAAGACGCACTCTATCCTCGGTGTACGAGACGAACAAGGGGCCTGGCGCGACAAGCCAGACCGCGTCGATGAAGTTCTCTGGGGTAGTCGCGCTCACATCTGGCAGACCTCCCCCCCTTGCCTCCCTCGGGGGCCCGCATCCTGCGCTGCTACTTCCTTGGGAAGGAACTTGGGGGCCGCGCCGCCCACCCCCAGCCCCCGTCGGGCCCGTGGGGGAAGATCGAGCCCAGCGGCAGCGCGCCAGGCGTGGGCGGGGAACCTTGCGAGGTTTACCACCCCGGCGCCCACTTCGTCGCCTGCCTAATTACTCGGACAAGTCTGGTACGCGGCGGGCATCAACCCGCACCTCATCGACGCTGTCATCGGCAGGTCCGTCGATCTTCTGGCATGGATTGGGAAGAAGGCAACGGCTGAGAAGCCCAACGACATGCGCCCGCTGCAACTGCCGACACGCATGCGCAGACTGCACGGAGCCACCATCGCCGACTACCTCGGCCCCACCGTCGAGCCGGGACTCAGCCAACACCAAGCCGCCAGAAAGGGAGGTCAATGTGGCCCCAACATCGCCGCCGTGTCCAGATACCTGAGCCATGGCACCTCCGCTGACCCTGGTCCTGGCCGCTGCTGGCGCGAGCTTCTGGGAAGCCACCGCGATGCAGTCCAGCGCTACCTTCTAGCCGCCGAGACGCGCCTGGGCGCCGCCCCGAGCCCCGCTGTCATCTTCTGTGACCAGAACAAGGCCTTCGAGAGAATCTCTCTCATGTGGGTTGGTAACCGGCTGCAGAAGTGGCAGTTCCCTCCCTGGCTCCTACACGCCCTGGACGCTCTCCCACGCGAGCGGCACGCCCAAACCTGCAAGGGCAAGTACAGGAGCAAAGTAAGGCGCCTGCTCTGTTCGATCGGCATGGGCAGCACGGACCCCCCGCTGCCCCGGCGCATGGGCTACGACCCGCCGATAGAGGCCGTCGCCAACATTGCCGGAGGCGCCAGCGCCACATACGTCGACGACCTTGCGGCCCTACTCTCGTCCACGGGGCAGGCGTCACGCGTGGCCATCGCCCTCCCCTGGCTCGTCAAGGTGGCTGGCCTCCAAGGCGAAACCCACAGATGCAGAGGTGTCCACATGCCCTTCGGCAGCCGCGTCACTCTCGCCCTGGCTGAAAGGGCCGTCGCCCTAGAAAGTCGGGACAACGACATCTACATCACGGGCCTGCCCCCTGCCCTCATCCAGGTCCTCGTTCTCGACTCGCTCGGCCCAGCCTAAGCAGCTGCATGTGCCCATGGCACGCCCACTGCCCCTGCAGCTTCAAAACCGCCCTGGTGCCCGCGAGCAACCGCGAGTGGTGGGGGTCGCTTATGGACTTCACCCCTTCGCGCCTCGTCAGCGACGGCCCAGTGGCCGCGCCTCAGCGCCAGCGTGGCCCCCAGAGCTGCCGAAATGGAACCCCCCCCTCCAGGGGGCTGTTCTCCCGATGGCAGCGCGAAGCACTCGCGTTCGGCACCTGGGGCAAGCCGCTTCCCAAGATGCGCGACCGTGCCGGAGCCCTGCGCATTGCAGGCATGTCCCCCTCGCGCACCGCCCCCGCCTGGAACTCATGCCTCATCTCGCTGGTCCCCTACCACGCACACTACATGGCACCAGACGTGCTGCGCGAGCGCGCCCTCTGGGCACAGCTGCGAGTGGCCCTCGGGCTCGCGGGCGCTTCCTGGATCCCTGACCACGTCCTCACAAGCCTCGGCATCCTGTCGCACGTAACTGGTTGCCCGAAGTGCGCCGTGGCCACCGCCCGGGCCATCGCAGCCAGAGCGCATGCCCTAGGGAATGCATGGGGCCCCCCGCCGGCTCACAAGCGCGCCAAGACCAGATGGAACAAACTCTGCAACTGGGCCACAAGTGGCGCCCGACGGCAGGGGCCAACCAGACCAGGCTCCAAGGTGCTCGCAGATACCAGGGCCGCCGAATTCCTGACCCGCGCGCTGCGGGAACCGCGCAGGGTCCGTAACCGCTACTTCGGCAGGGTGGTCTACATCGTCTCCTGGGCCCAGCTCCATGGGCATGCCACGCAGAACTGGTTCCGAGTGACCAGCCAGTCCAGACGCTGGGCACAGACAGACGGGGCGGAATGGTCTCATCCAGCACTGCGCCTCCTTCACGGAGGCGCATCACGTCCTTCGCATCCTCGCCAACGGGCCACCCGGCTCGGCCAGAAGGCGCGGGGATGCCGATCGCCTCCCACACCAATGCAGGTGCGGAAGGCCTGCACGCCGAGTCTGGCTCACCGCCGGGCACAACGACCCTGGCCGTGCGCGGTGCAACGTGTGCCTTGGGGCCTGGGCCGGCCAAACCGACCTCTGGCCTCTCCTGGGCACTGAGTTACTTCCCAACGAGCTGCGCGTCGAAACCACCGAGCGGGGGACCGTCCTCGGACACGTCGACGTGCCGAGCCGCTGCGGCATGCACGGGGTGCGCCCGCAATGCGGTCTGGGGGAAACCACCACCGAGCACGCATGGTGTTGGTGCCCCGCCCTCGCCCTCACTTGGGCGCAGGCCAGAGCCCCAGACCACGCTCGCTCCCTGAGCAGAGCCATCTGCACCCACGGGACGCACCAAAGTCTCGTCTGTCGCCTCATCCATCAGGCTTCCTTTCGCTACTGCGTGAACCTGGACTGCACCCCGCTCACTGCCCAAGAGGCAGCTAGGCTCATATTGCAAAGGGTCGTGGCGCCCGACTGTGACCAGCAAAGTGACAGCGACGACGACTGGCACGAGGGTCAGACCCCCCCCCCCATGAACCAGCAGAGACGTCGGTATGGGCCCCCATGCCCACGGCCTGTGACACATGTATATAACCCACAGGGTGGGACTGGCCCAGTGCATCAACGGCGCCGCCAGGCCACATGGACAGACAAACCGTCCGCGCCGGTGGGGAGGTCAGACGCCTCCCCGTCGCGAGTGCTCCAGGCCGGCTCGCAGTGCTCCAGGCGTCGGACACGAGGGCAGCCTGGACGATCCCAGGCCGAGGGTGGTTCCTCTGCCCCCGCACAAACTCATGCCCGTCTGCTTTCTGGATCAGGAGATACTGCCGCGCCTGCGACACCCGCGCCGTCACCCTGTGGGCCAGCCAGCCCATGGAGCGAGGAGACGAGATCACCGTAAGCGACCCCCCCTCTTCCCATCTGCAGACGCGGCGCAGTGGCCCTACGAAATCATTTTCGACAGAGGCGCCAGGAGCATCCTGGAAAAGGCCTTCAGTCGCTGGTGCAGGTGCCCTCCTGTGGAAACACGACCCAAGCACCGGGCCCCCCAGCGCGGTCGCCGCCGTGGCGGTCGCCCTCCCCGGTGACGACAACGCGCAGGCGGCCGAGGCTGCGGGGTGCAGGGCGGGCCTCGCCCGCCTCCCCCACATAGACAGCCCCGTTAGATGCGCACGGGTGGTAGGCGACAATCTCGCCGCCATGCGGCGCGGCGCGGGCGCCGGACGCTACAGGAGGCTCCACCTTGCACAACACATGGGCTACGCCCTGCGACAAACGGCCAACGGGGGGTGGACTCTTACCTGGCAGGCCGCACGACGGCGGCTCAACAAGGCCGCCGACCAGCTGGCCACCTTAGGTGTCTACTGGGCCGACGCCCTGAGAGCCGAGGGACGCCGCTCGGTGCAAACGGCCGTGGCGTGGACCACCCGCCCCTCGCCCCTTCCCGACGGCTTTCCTTGTCCGGCCCATCAACCTCTGCGACCTCGACGATGTCCTTCTCGCCGCCTCGGCCCTCGAGCGACCCCCCCTTCCCGCCCCCCCCC
>CAUYUJ010014469.1:0-15000 GCA_963575745.1 Prorocentrum cordatum
CCCGTGAAGCACGGTCGCTTGGCGATGTCGTGTTTTGGCAGCTTCAACGATGTCGTCGGGGAGGTTGTGCGTGCGTGCCGCCGCTGTGGCAAGGGCGTCGGCCTGACGGTTGAACTCCTCCGCGATGGGCCCGATGAGCCCAAGGTCGATGCCCAGGACTCCCAGGTGGCTGGCGACTTTTTCGACGCGAAACATGTCGGGCTTGGCCATGACACATCGGTGAATCATTGCCCAGAGCTCCGCGTGCGTGCCCTGCGGCGCTGGATGTCCGTCGATGATGCTTTTGAACCCATCGACCACCGCCTGGTTGTCCACGAAGACGTGCACGGGCCGTTCGGCACACGCCGTAAGGTGGACGATGGCAAGGGTCTCCGCAACCTGGGCGGTCTGCGTTAGGCCGTGAACGCGTGCACTGTAGTTCATGCGGTGGTCGATGCCGTAGTAGACGCCGTAGCCCGCTCGTGCTAGGAGTGGGATGGCTTGGTTGGTGCACGCACCGTCCGTGGCAGCATAGACCCAAGTCCATCCAGTGTCGTTGTCAAGGTAGGTGGTGTAGGTGTCCTGGGCTGAAGCCGCAGGATCACCCTCATGGGGGGGCCGCGGGATGGGCTGTGGCAGCGGGTCCCTCGCGAGGTCGGCCTGCAGGTCGAGGAGGGCTGGGTCTTCGTCGAAGAGCCCGCAGTGTCTTGTGCGCGGCGGAAGACGGGCCCACTGGTCGTCACTGATGAGGGTGGTGAGAGGAACTCTTTCTCGGGCCCAGCACTTACAGTCGCGGACAGTGTGCTCCTGAGTTTCCTCTTCCTCGTCGCAGTGGCGGCACATGGGGCTGGGGTCTGCCGACGTGTTGGATCGGGATCGTCGCTGTTGGGTGTGGTCCCCGCCCGGCAGGTAGTTCAGGAGGAGCGCCAGCTGCCAGGCAGTGCATTTGGCTGCTCCTTTGGTTCGCGCGAGCCACGTGCTGGCGAAGAGGTCAAGGCCCTGTCTGACCGAGGCGAGGTAGCCAAGGTCGTGTCGCCGTGGCTTGATCTTCCGCAGAAATGCCCTGCGTTGTGAGGACCGCAGCATGTGCAGGAAGGCGTTTTGGGGTAGATTCAGCCAGCTGATCGGGCAGCCCCAGTCATCGTACATGATGCCAAATGTGGGCCAGGTCCATCGGTGCTGCTGGAGCGACTGGACGAGTCGCCCGACGGGTCCTCCACCAAACAGGGTCTGGACGTGGTGTTGGAGGTCTCTGGCGAGCCCGCAGAGTGTGACGTCGCGGTTAACCTGACGCCGCAGGCACAGGAATGCATCACGCTGCGTGATGGCGTCGATCTCAAGGGCGTGTCCCGGCACGCACACGGCCATGAGAGTCCAGAACTCGACCCACTTGTTCCCCTTGGGGCGGATAGCCGCCTTGAGGGCGTGGTTGTAAGCAGTCTTGGCTGGGCCTGATGGTGCTTGGATGTCGGTGCCCGTGGTGCAGACGCTGGCGGCCAGGGATCGGGCGTGCCGCGCCTTGATAAGCATCGGCGACGGGAGCTTGCCAATGCGCGGCAGGCGGATAGTCGCCCTCCGCACACGGGCGTCTGCGGTGGCCGTGAGGTTTAGCGCGGCTGGAGCCGGCGCTGCCTCGGCGTTGATGTAACTCCCGACGAGCTTGAAGGAATCGACCACTCGGAGGGGGCGGTCCGCCAGTGTGAGCTGGGTGACGGCGGCGTGCAGCTCATCGGTGAGCGCCCACCCTGCCACTTTACCAGGGTGAACGCGTTGACCGGAGAATCGGTCAAACTTGGCGGTTTCGTCGAGAGATTTCTGCAGCTCAGGAGCGGTGTGGGTAGTGGAGTTGCTGTCGTCAACGAAGGTAGTGCTGAGTGATCGAGGAACGTATCGGTGCTGCCTCTTTGTCCACACGCACATGAGCAGCTTGATGTCATCCAGGGACCACGAGCTGCCCTGGAGGTGACCGTTTGTCCTGGCCAGGTCCCTGGAGTACGCTCCGTTCATGCGGATGTAGCGTTTGTGGTGTCTGTAGAAGTTTCGGCGGACAGTAACGATGTCTTGTGGGCACCCCGCGTGCAGCGCAAGGTTTAGACAGATGTCCGTGATGAGGTAGTCGAAGCACTTCTGTCGGTCAAGGGCTGCTCCAGCTAAGGGGAGGAGTAAAGTCCTGGCGTGTTCGATGCGCAGGGCGAGAGAAGTGCTGACATCCCCAATGGTGGCTTTGGGAACGGCGCCGAAGCTCGTGGCATGGGTCCATCCTTGCCGCCAGGTCGTGAGGCTACGGTAGGCCGGCGCCTCCCACGCATACATCCACACGGAAAGAACCGAGAGAAGCCGTTGGTCCGTCGGGAGTTCCCCTCGGCCTTTTCGGAGGCACGGGTTTGGCACGTGCAGGAGGGGCTCGGGGATGGTGCCAGTGCGTTGCATAGCACGTAAGACGCTGGCGAAGAGGCGAAGGATGTCGTCGGGTAACTCCTTTGCCTCCTTGGTCGTCCAGCCGTCGAGTCCCCCCGCGCGGCGCGGTGAACGGGTGCGAATGAAGTGGATGAGTTGGTCGTCGGTAAGGTGGAAGGGGGCTGCTGGTGATGGCGTAGGCAGCTCTTGGCGGTATTCGTCGTAGAAGTCCGCCCACGTCGGCATAGCTTCGGCGTCATGGCCCGCGCGAGCGCGGTACGTGCCCAGGATGGGCTCCCAGGTGTCGACCATGAGCTTGAGCATGTCTTTGGTGTTGGCAACGATAGCGTTGGCGGGGAGGGCGTCGGGAACCTGGGCTGGTAGTGGGCCACGAATGGGGCCGTCGTCGTTGTCCGTGTCGGGCGAGCTACCGTCGCCGGGGCTGAAGCCGCCGGCGTCGGTGTCGGCGTCACTGTCGTCCGTGCTAGCTTGGTCAGGGTTGAAGGCGGTGATGTCGCAGTGGAGCTGTGCATCGTCGGGAGTGGTAGGCGTGCGGAGATACGCCGTGGGCGAGCAGTCGGCAGCCCGCGCGTATATGGCCGCCTTTCGCCCGCTTGGCTCGCGGACGCCCTCAGACCAGATCTTGATGCGTTCAGCTTTGGCTCGGTTTGCACGTCGCGCCAGCTCCGAGTCTAGATTTTGGATCAGACGATCGAGCTGCTCTCCGCGTGGCGCTGGCACGTCGGGGGTCCAGGCGTCAGGAAAAGCCAGGAGGGCCGTGGGGCGCAGCTTGTGGCAGAGAAGGCGGGCCGCGGCCCACGTGCAGTCGATGCGTTGCGCCAGGTGCGGCGGGATAGCACGGCAGTCTATATGATGGTGCAGTCCGATGAAGCGAAGCTCGCAAAGTTGCCGATGGAGCTTGCGAAGGCGGTTCATGTGAATCGTGGAAGCTCCGTAGGTGGGAAAGGCGCGGGGGACGGCGGGTCGCTCCTCGAACGTGGGTGTGAGCCCGTGCATGGTAGGGGCCTTCTTTTTTGGGTGGTCTGGCGGTGGGGGCGGCAGGTCCCGCAGCCGGGTGAGATGGTACTCATGGCTGGCCTCGTTTGCCAGGGCGAACATGCGTTCCACATCGTCGCGTGCGTCAGCCTGCTCCATGCGGTCGTGGTATCGTCCGGCGATGTGGGTCCCTAGTGCCTGGAGTTCGTGGTCCTCATGAGCTCCGTCGTTTGGGGGGTATGGCGTGGGGGCCAAAAGGCGTGGGGCCGTGTGATCGAGGCGGCTTAGGTCGAGTGTGACCTGCAGGCCAACATGGGACTTCGCTGGCAAGTCACGCAGATAGCAGAAGTCGGTGACAAGGGATCGCGCAGCTTGGTTGGCGATGACATAGTCGATGCGCGAAGTGCGGGGGCACTTGGTGACGCGGTCCCAGTCAGGGATATTGCCATATGTGTGCATGGTGTGGTCTGGTGTGCCTTCAGCGACGTTGGACCATCCGTGCTGCATCATGTGCAGCAGGTGTGGATTGTCGTCGATGTTCGTGTTGGCGTCCATACAAATGAAATACGGGGCTGAGCCGACCCTCGCGGCGGCGCAATCAGCAAGCCGAAATATATCGGTGCTGTCCCCTCCAGCGACCCCGTAGAGGCTCGCAATGTAGATCCCAGCGGGACCGTGGTTGTTTCGTCGCCGCCTGCGGCGGTGCTGGGTGCAGAGCGGGAGGAAGACCTCGTGCCATCGTTTCTTGGCCTTGAGGGTGGCGATACAGGTCGCAATGTCGTCGACGGTGGAGTCGACGATGGCGTCCTTAGAGAGGATGGCAACCCCGCCCGAGGCGCCGGTGTTGCCCTCGACCGTGTGGTCCGTGCCACCGTGAGCAGCTTTGCGCTGGGCACGCGCCAGGTCCAGGTCAGGTCCCAGACTGGCCTGGTATCCTCCGTGGTGTGGATTGGCGGCGTTGGTGACGATGGCTTGCCTGGTAGGCTTGGCATGACGGGTCTCCTGCAGCGCTATGACTGCGGCGTTGTGGTCGACACCTAGGGCGGTAATGGTTGGCCAGTTCGCTGGAAGACTCGTGATGTTGAGGCTGACGAGGTGGATGGAGCGACCTGGCCCATCTCCGTCGGTGGAGCTGGGGTTAGCACGCCCCGCACGGTGGAGGGCGGCCTGGCCGTCACCCAGGTAGGAGGCTTGGCCACAGTAGGAGCTCATGGCGTCGCAGCAGATTGGCTTGGACGGGGCTGAAGCCGCCGTCGGGCCAAAAGTGCAGGCAAGGCATGGTCGACGCTGCGCCGGGGGGGGGGTCATAAACATCGGCAAAACTGCCTCGAAAAAACCTCCTCACTCCTGTACCGTGGGGGGCGGAGGGAGGAAAGGTGAGACGGCAGCAGGGGGAGAGGGAGGCGACTCCTCGATCCATCCTGCCGAGCGCAAGAGCAAAAGCAAACCAGCGGCGGCAGCGCGGCGCGGCAGCGGCGCAGCGCGCGCGCGAATACTGCGCACGCGACACCGCTGGTCCGTCCTGCGGCGGCGCGCCCGCCCCGTCAGTGCCGTGATGAGCAGCATCAGCTGGAACAGCTTGTTCGTGTGCGCCCTCCGCGCTCGCCTCGGGCGGTGGGCCCTGTGGCTGCGGCGGCGCACGCCCTGCCAGCGCGTCAGCCACTAGCTGGGCGTGGCGAGCGGCGCGGTCGGTGGCCTGGCGCTGAGCCTCGTCCATGCCCGCTGCCGTGAGGCTCGCGTTGCGGACAGGGCTGACTCCACGCGGGGCCGCCGCTGCCGCGGCAGCGGCAGAGGTGGCGGGGGCGCCGCCGTGGCTCTGAGGAGACAGCGGTGAGCCGCCGCCGAAACCCGCCGCGAGGTCCTTGACGGAGTACTTGTGCTTGAAGGGGTCGAAGGTCGGCGCCTCGTCGGGGGCGACGACGCGGGTGGGCGGTGGCAGCTCCTGGTCCGTGGACGGCGTCGGCTCGAGGTCGACCTCGTTAGGGTCTTTGGCGCCGGCACCGAAACGTGGCACCACCTCGGGGGCTTGGGCGTCAGCCTGAGTCTCGCGGGGCGGCGAGCTCGTGGAACTCCCAGGGGGCTTGCGCGAGCGGTGGCGGCTGCTGGGCCGGCTGCGCGGGACGCGCCCGCCCGTGTGGCGGTCACGTGGCGAGGCCGCCTGGGCGTTGGCGCGCGCAGAGTCCGCCCTGCTCGGGGAGCGGATCGGCGCTGCGCTGGGTGCTGGGCTGGGCGGGCGGGAGCCGCCTGTGCCGCCCGCCGCCGAGGCTGCAGCCTGGTCAGGGTCGGCGGCGTCAGGCCGGGGGCTGACGCGGTGGGCACTACCCTCGCTGTGCCGCGGGGAGGCGCTGTGGTGTGCCTGGGTGTGCGTGAGGACGAGCGGGACGAGCGGCTGCCGCTCGCGCTCAGGGGGGGGCGGGCTTTGCCTGGGCAGGGCGCTGCGCTGCGGCCACGTTTGGCGGGGGCGTGTGTTGGCGCGGTTGCCAGGCGCGCACGTTCGCCTCGCGCCATCCTGCGGGGCGCCCTGTCCTGCCGCGGCTTGGTGCAGCCCCCTGGGCTGAAGCCGCAGGGGGTGCCGCTGCGGACTGGTTGCTGGCGGTGCTGTCGTGGCGGCCTGGGTAATGGCCCCAGGCACGCGTGGACCCTGGCGCGGGCGAGGTGGCCCGTGGGGGAGCCTGCCCGAGTGCGCGCGGGTAGCCGACGACCGCTGGGTGCACCCTGGCGTGGGGGACGTGGCCGTAGCTGGAGGCGGCTGCCCCTGCCGCCGCGGGCATGGCACCAATGGGGCCACGGTGGTAGGCGGCGCCCCCGCCGTACACCGCTCTGTCGCCTGTCGGGACGCGCGCGGGAGAGCGGTTGCGTGGCGTGCTCGGCTGACCTGCGTCGCGTTGGTCGCGCTGCTGGGTGCGCTGCTGGTGCTGCTGGTAGCGCTGCTGGTCGGCTCTCGAGAGCGGGCGGGTGTCGGGGAGGATGGGCGGCACGTCGGGCCGCCGCCAGCCCTGGTAGACGTGCTCGAAGGCATGGTCTGGGTAAGTCTCCCCGACAGGTGAGTAGCGCCGTACATGCTCCACGAAGTCAATGTTCTGCGGCTCGGGGAGCACCGTGATGTTCACAGCCCGCTGGTGCGCTGGTCCATAGAGACAGAAGCTACCACGGTTGCTGCGGTCGTGGTTCAACTCGGCTTCGGTCGTGGCACGACTCACCATGGCGTCACAGAGGCGCATGTCGTAGTCGAGAGCTTGAGGCCCAGGGCCGCCCTCGGCATCCCAGTACAGTACCACATCCCGCCAGCGCGTGCGGGTAGTGTGGATGCGCTCGGCGATAGACTCGCAGACGGTCCTGACTGTGACACGATCCCTGTGCATGTTGGTGATGGCTAGGGAGTAAGGTCGGCGCACCGCTTTGTTGAAGATGAAATCCTCCTTGAGGGCCTGGTGCGGGCCGAAGAGCACGTAGCCTTCCTTCCACAGCGGTTGGTCGGGAGACGGGTCTTCAGGCATCCCCGTCCCTGTGAACCCTGGTGGCCGCCTCGTGCCGTCGGGCAATCCCTGCTTGGGGACGCGACGCGGCCTCGGTGGTAGATACCATTGGCCCTGGTATCCTGCTTGGCCTGGTTGCGGAGGCTCCCCCCCGGGGCCTGAAGGCGCTCGGGGGGGCTCCACGAGGTCGTGCTGGGCTGGCGCGTTGCCGTATTGGCGGGCGAGGATGTGCGGAGGCATCCCTGTGGCACGGACGTCGAACAGGCTGTGCGGACGAGGCGGATGCGGGCATCTGCTGGAGAGGCAGCATGTGTCGGCGGCCCTGTCGTCGGTGCTGTACACGCACGTCCAGCTGTTGCAAGAGTAGTCCGTGGACCAGTCCATAGGTGCACGCAGTCCGCTGAGGGAGCAGTCCGGGCACGTCGGTTGGCCCGAGGTGCCGAGCTGCGTGTTGCGGCGGGCAGCACAATACTGGCAGCATTGGAATCGGCACTGTAGGCAAATCCAGCGTCCTGGTAGGGGCGGGAACGCTTGCTCGTCGGTGACTGCGTCGTCTGGGTGGGGTCGGGGTCGATCCCACAAAGGCCAGACGTCGGCGAACCAGGACTGGCCTGTAGTGCGGACCGCCTCCGCGGGGAGGCGAGCGTCGTCAGCATGGCGCTGGATCCACTGGGGCCCCAGGTCCGCTGCGATCATGACCGTGCGCCAAGTGTCGTCCGCCTTGACGTGGACTTGGGTCGGTGCCCAGAGCCTGGTGGTGGTGTCGCCGTGGTCGTGGTGAAGGATGACCCAGCCATCGCGACCCGCAACCGCAGGGTCAGTAACGCGGTGGCCCACAACGGTCGCCCCCCACGGTAGGTAGGCGCCATCGTGATGCTCGCCTGGGTCGAGCCAGACCTCGACGCCAGGGGCGTTCACACGGGACCGCACATCGCGGACGTGGAAGGCGAGGACGTGGTAGGCGGTCGGCTCCTCTTCCGTCTCGATGTGCTCCCACGTGTCGATGTCGCCGCTGTCAGAGGCGGAGTTGCCGCCGCTCTGCCGTGACGAACGTGAGGCGGAGCGCCGTGAGCGAGCATGGCCTCGGGCGAGGGCGGCGGCCGCGCTGATAAGGGACGGCGTACGGCGGTCGTCGGCTCCCGATGCCGTCGGTGAGCGGTCTGGACTGTGTCCCGAGGCGGCACCTGGCTGAGAGGTGTGCGATGGGCCAGACGCGGCCCCAGGGCTGGAGCCGCTGGGGCGCGGCGCTCGTACGTCAGACTGCCACCGCTCGGGTACAGCCTGCGCCGTGGCAGTGTACACCAGGTCGATCAGTGGCTGCGGGTCCAGCTGGAGCTTGCGAAGCGAGGCACGCGGACGGGGCTGGTTGGGGTCGGCCCTGGTGGCTGCTTCGGTGTCGTAGTGCTGTGTAGCCCATGCTCGCGCTGCCTCTGGCGAGTATAGTGCCTGTGGCGGTGGCCACGCTGCCGCGGTGTCCAGCCGGCGCCAGATCTTTGCCTCCTGGTCGCGGGCTTCAGCCGCCTCGCGGAGGTCTGGGTGATCGAAGCCGGCAATGTGGAGGGCGTGCGCGCAGTCGCCCATGCCACAGGTGTGCGGGAGGGCACGGCACCTGGAGGCAGCTTCGGTGGGGGCACACCAGTCCATGCGGATGAGGAGGCCCAGGACCCGTGGGTAGATGAGGCGCGCTCCGTGAGCCTCCCCGTTCACGAAGTTGTGCCAGTTCTCACCGCGCGGCGGTTTGGTAGCCTCGCACATCCAGAGCGCGATGGGTCCCCAGGCGAGGGTGTCGTCTTCGAGGCTGCGGGGCGGGTGAGGCGGCACCGCGTACCACGCGGCCAGCGACGGGTGCACACCCACGTACGTGCGGCCGACATTTGTGGCGGTTCGGCCCTTCGCTTCACGGCGGGGGCCCGGCAGGAGGTGACCTCCGTTGAAAGCGAGACGGGCCGCAAGGTCGCCGCGGGTCCCGTGCCAGAAGACCGTGGGCGTGTCAGTGGTAGGAGCACGGAGGTCCCACGTGAGGTAGGGGAAGATCGTCTCGCCTGAGTTCCCGCCCGAGTCTTCCAGCACCCAAATGAGTCGGTTCGGGGGCCTCTGCATGATGTCAGTCCACGGCGCCAACGCTTGGAGCGTTGGGTCATGGGTGAATCGAGGATGGTCGTAGAGTCGCAGGGCGTCTTCGATGTCCTCCGTAGTCACGCCACTGTTACCAAGCGCAAAGCCGTTCTGGTACAGGGAGGTGAGGATGCTCGTCGGCGGCACGGGGACCGCTGGGTCGCGCTGGATGGTGCTGCGTAAGTTGCGCGTCGGTGGCCAGAGGGCTGGGTGGGGCGTACCAGGGCCTGAAGGCGCCTGGGGCCTGGCGGGTGATGCGTGGCGTGCTCGCCGTCGTGGTGGTTGGGTGTCCATGTCGGAAGAGGAACCACGGGCGTTGCTTGCATCCGCTTCGTCGTCGGGCGCTCCGTGCACGCCGTCGCCGTCGAGGGTGCGCTCACGTGCTTCACTTGCCTCGGCGTCGGTGGCCTGAGCTGCGGCGGCTTCGTGAGTCGGCGGGTTGCCAGAGGCCGCGCCGCTTGTGGGGCCGTCTCGCGGGGACGGGCTGGTCGACCGTGGCGTGACAGACGAGGCTCGCGATACCGCGGCAGTGACTTCAACGATGGCGGCGGTGGTGGCGGTGGTGACATCGGCGACTGCGGCGGCAACTGCAGCGGCGTAGTGTTCCTGTAGCAGCGGGTGTCGAAGGGGATGCACGTGCTGGCTCTCGGGGTCGTCGGGATGCGTGCGCGGAAGCGTGTGTGGGGCCTCATCGCGCGGGCTCCTGATCGGTTGGCAACAGCGGAGGCACCACTGGGCCGTGGGTGAGTCCAGGACGCGCGCACAGATGCGGGCTCCTACGTGTCCGACGGCTCCTTGAGCGAGAAGTTTGGCGCCGACCAGGAGGAGACCGCAAACCACTCCGCCTGTGGCGATAGCTCCGAGTTTGCCGCTGGCCCATTTCAGGGCGCCCCAGAGGCCAGACCCGACTGCGCTGGCTCCGCCCGAGACAATGTCTCTGAGTTTGGCGCTGGTCCACTTGAGAAGACCCCACAAGGCGGGCGCGGCGTCGTATGCTATTGTGCGTCGGGGCGTAGTGGACACGGATGGGCCTGGTGCCGCAGCTTCACGGCGTCGTCGCTGCCGGTAGCTGGGGTCTCGGCTCGGTGTCGGCAGGTACCCGTCGATCTGGTCCTGGTACGGCATGGCTACCAAGATGGCGTACGTGACCACGAAGAGGCAGATGAGACAGCCGCAGCGTCGAGAGGCCGCTGCGCTGTGCGGGGCCTCATGGGAGCCGCTGGCGTCGGGGTCCGCGTCCTCGATGGGATCGTTGTCGAGGCCAGCCTGCCAGTGGTCGACGGCGCTGGAGTTGGAGTCAGTCGAGTTAGCTCGGCGGACAAGGGTGCGGGACGGGGTCCTGCCACCTGAGGTCTGAAGACGCCCAGGTCCAGCCAGTGCTGCAGCGGGGCTGAAGCCGCCACTGCGCGGGCTGGTGGGAGCTGGCGGTGCGGTGGCATGGCCTGGCTCGTCGGCGGCGGTGGCACCTTCGGCGTCGCTGAGCTGTGCGCTGGGGTCGGCCTGGGCCGAGTTGTTGGGCGCACTGCTGCGCGACAGGGAGCGCCCTGTGTGGGGATCGCTGTCACGGTCGCGCTGGGCAGCGTCACTTGGCGGTGGCGTGCCGTCGGGGTCCTGGGTTTCCGTGTCGTGGATGGAGTCGTTCTGGCTATCGTCCGACACGTGGAACGAGTCCAGGGATATGTTGCTGATATCGCTGGCAGCTGCGTGCTGGAGCAGAAGCGGTTCAGCGTCGGCCGCGGGCTGGTCACACGTGGCGTTTTGGGCGGGGGGGCCAGCGGGCGGTGGTAGGTTTAGCGGTTCCATCGGTGCCGCGGCGAGCTCCGCCTCGACAAGCGGCTGCAGGTCTGGCGGGTGGTGCGGGATCGCATCCACGAGATACGCCAGGGCGTCTTGGTCGGGCGGAGGGAGGCCTCTTGGCAGCAAGGCGTGGGCCCGTGAGAGGTATGGCGGCAGTGGTGCCGCGAAAGCCTCAGGGCCGACGAGCTGGGCACGAGCGCACTGGTATTCCAGAAGGAGGCCAAGGTAACGGGTGGGGTACTCGTGGCTGCCCTGAATACGAGTGAGGTTGCGGTTGGTGCGCTGTCTGTCGGGGCCCGCTCTGTGCCAGATATCCTCGCACATGTCGACCGCGGTGCGGTGACGCAGGGCGTCGTTTTTCTCCGCGGAGCCCTCCTGGAAAAGGTGGTCGTGCTGTGGCAGATGGAGCGTCGCCAGGACGTGCGGGACGCAGTCCTCGAGCCATGCCCAGTAAACGTCCTGATGGTCCTCACCTGGTGCCCACGCCGCGGCGCACGGGATGAGCCGTGCTCGGATGTTCATCAGGTGCCAGAAGGCGGGGTCCTCATCAGGTTCACCCCTGGCGCACAGAGGGGAAGCGGGACTCGCTGTGTTGCTGGTAGTCAGGCCGTGTGCGTGGGTGCTAAGCACGGCCATAATTAGCAGCCCACATAGCGTGTTGGGCTCCACGGTGATGCACAGGTAGGGCACGAGGAGCCAGATGGCTCGCAGCGAGGCGCCTGTGGTCTGTGGGGGCCACGGTGGAGCCGTCTGCGGCGCTGGCTCAGCGGCGTGGTTTCCAGCGTGGCACGACCCACCGCTGTCAGTAATGTCGAAGCTGTCAGGTCGGCACGCTGTGGGGGTGCGACACTCTGGAGGGTACACGGTGCGACGTACGGCGGCAGGCGTCGTGGTCGGTGGTAACTCTCGCAGGTGGTCGTGCGCGGCGTGCGTTGCCTCATGCGGGGGCGGTGGCAGCCAGGGCACTGCAGCGGGGCTGAAGCCGCCACTGCGTGCCTGGGCCTTGCCAGCGGCCCTGTCGAGGATATGCTGCACGACGGTCGAGGACAAGCTGAAGACAGGGTGCCATCGAGGATATGCTGTACGACGGTCGACCGCAGGCGTCGTATTGAGTGATGGTAGCCCTCGTAGCTGAACTTGCATGCGGTGCGAGGCGTGGCCGGAGGACGCAGGAGTCAGCTCAGCTGCGGCAAAATCGGCGGTCGACTGCGATGCATGTGTCGTAGTTGACGAGGGCGTGCTCGTAGGAGACGTGCTGGTACTCGGCGTAGGCATAGTAGTAGCCGTCGAAGTCCCAGGGGGGCAGCGCGTGGGGCAGGGCCCCTGGTGCTGCTCAGGCCAGGCGCTCGCGGGGGCGCCCAGCAGCCCGGTGCCGCACGGACCAGCGGCGGCGGTGCTGTTCACGATCGGGTCCAAAATGGCGCTGTGATCGTATTTGTAGATGCTGTCATCGTAAAGGTAGAAGAACGTCCTACGCTCCGCATGTCGCAGGAAAGCCTCTCCTCCGTGCTGGGGCGCACCGCCTGAAGACGGGTGTGCTCCAGCCAGCGAGGGGAGGGCCAGGCCGCAGGCGAGGCGCCGCATGATGGCGAGGCCTGGCGGGCGGCGCGAGCGATGAGCCGAAAGCTGCGTGGCAGCACACGTCCTCATACACCCCTGAATGCTCATGTACATCGCTACAATCACGCCCCCTGCAAGACTACGGGTGTCCCTACACCAGAGAGCTTGCGCGTGCTGCTGCCAAAACAGACATGAGGTAACAAGAAAGAGATACGACGCGAAGAGGGGAGCGGTGCCTCTGAAGGCGCTTCCTCGGAGGGCTGAGGCGGGCTCTCTGAGGCACCTTCAATACGGGTCCTGGGTGGCCCGACCCTTGTCCTTGCCTTTGTCGGCCCCTGGGGGCCCCGTCCCTGGGGTGGCCTGGCCTGGCTGGTCGGTCGCACTGCAGGCTGCCGCGGGCTCGGCGGCCGCTGCGGCTTCCTCCTTCTTAGCTTCCAGAGTGGCCGCTTGTGGCAGGTGGATGGTGCCTCCCGTGAGGTGCCCGAGGAGGGTCTGGATGTCGCCGCGCAGTGCAGCGGCGTCGGCGGTTGCCGTCTGTTGCTGGGTGACGACGGTGGCAAGCCCCCGTTCCAGCCCTGAAACGTGCTCCGTGAGTGTGGCCTGGGAGGAGAGAACGCCCGCAAGCTGCATCTGCATGTTATCCACCGTGGTGGCTAGTAGCTCGTGCTGCTGTTCCATGTGCTGGATGCGGGTCGTGGCAGCATCGGGCGGTTTAGAGGCCGATGCGAAGCGCTCGCCGAAGGTGTTGAGTTCGTGGGAGGCCTCGCTGTATTCATCGCCTGATGAGAGGATCTCGACGTCAACGACGTCACCTGGTACTTCGGCGGCTGTGGCAGCGGCGCCTTCGGTGTGGCCCCCTCCTTCCGCCGCCGCCGTGCCAAGCCAGGGGTCGTGGCCACCTGGTCCTGGGGCGGCCGTCGGTTCAGCGGCTCCGTCCGTGCCGTGAGGGGGCGCAGAAGAGCTGCGGCCTGGGGCGCGGGGTGGCCTTGCGGGCGGTGTGGCGTCACGTTTCCCGCTGGAGGAGCGGTGGCGCTTGGCTAAAGGCTTCTCCTTGGGGGTCAGGAGCGGTGCGACGCCCTTGCCTTTGGGCGTGGCAGTCATGAGGTCGTGGAGGTAGGGGCTCTGGGCCGCTTTGGTGAGGAGTGTGCCGGTGGCGGGGCTGAAGCCGCCACCACCGGCTGGCGGCGTCGCAGGCTCTGTGATGGTGGTAGGCGTGACGATGGTAACGTTGTCCCGCTTCGGCGCCACCTCAGCCAGCGGGGCCTCGGCGATGCTCCACGGGATGGAGCACCCCGCGACCTGCACCGTATAGGTGAGTGGGGGCCGATGGGCGCGCACTAGGGCAAACTGGGCCGCAGTGGCTGGGTCCCAGGCGGTGTGGTAGACCTCACAGTCCCATTTGACGGACGGGCCCGTGAGAGTCTTGGCGAGCTGGGTCAGCGTGGCGTGGCGTGACGCAATGCCAGTGATGCGGTAGCGCGTCTTGGCGAGGGTGGCCTCGCAGCCGCGGATGCTGACAGCAGCGGCCTTGGCGACGTCAGACCCCCGCGGAACACGGATCCCCAGCAGGCCTGACTTGCCGTGCCTGACGACTCCCAGGGCCTTGAGCTCCACCGACTTCTGGAACGCGTCTGCCATCGTGATGGGCTGGTCCTCAGGGAACCACACGGTCTGATACTTGTCGGCGGTGGGCTCGTCTGCACCTACGTTGCTGAGGTCGTAGGTGGCACCGAGTTGCCCTGATCCCGCCAGGACCTTGTCGACCGCTTGGAGACTGACGCCGAAGGTGGCAGCCAGGGACCTCTTTCCGACGCCCGATCCAAACCTGCCTAGGCTTTTGCAGGGTTCGAGGATGGTGACGGCTTTAAAGTTGCCGTGGAAGAGGGCCTTGAAGGTGTCCTGGAGCTGGCCATCGAGCTCCTGGCGGCGAGCGTCTTTCTTGGACTCCTTGTGCTTTTGGCGCGCCTTGTCCTGTGGAGCGGAGTCGCCTCGAAAAGGGCCCTTGGCGCGTGGACCACCGTTCACGGGGGCACCTCCCGAGAACTGGTCCTCGAAGGCCTGGTGCATGGAGGGGACTGTGGCAATGGCCTCGGTCTCGTGTATGGTCGCCCGAATCCAGCAGACGTGGTCGGCGGGGTCGATGGTGGCGACGGCTACCTTTTCCGTGCAGGCGACCTCCTTGGTGCCCAGCTGGTACACGATCACGGGGACGTGCGTGTGGACCACTTTGGGCGCCTTGGGGTGGCGCTTCAGGACGGGGACGGCGAGCTCGGTACCGACGTAGTTGTCGTTTTTCGGGCCCATGACAGCAATCGCGAGCTGGCCCGTGGCTCGCTTGCCCTGCCCGAGGTGGTGTTGCAGCAGCCATTCGCCACTCTCGGAGTCGTGGAGGCTGATGCTGGGCTTGTACGTCTTGCCGTCGTCAGGCGAGGTGGGTTCGGCAAGAACAGGGACCTTCCAAAAGGCAGGGTCCAAGGCGATGAATTGGGTGTCCGCAGCCTGAAGACGTGCGGAGCCCGATGGTGGGTGCGATGTGTCACCGCCAGTGCGCTTAGGCTTGCTGCGCTGGTAGTGGTCGAGCGTGTAGCTGATCTGGTTGGCGGCGCACATGCGGATAAGGGCGCTGCCACGCTTCTTCGTGTTGGACTTGTGCATGTCGTACTTTGCCTGGAGCTCGTCC
>CAUYUJ010014469.1:17500-22500 GCA_963575745.1 Prorocentrum cordatum
ATTATTACTGCTGCTACCACCTCAACGATTGCGGCTACGGCTACGACTACGACTATGCCATCGCCGTCGCGCTTGTAGATGCAGTGGTAATTGTGATACAAGCAGTATTCGAAAACGTAGCCGCAGCGGATGAGATGATGCTCCCTATAGTGTTTGGCGGGGTGAATAATGTTGAGCTTTTTGTCTCCCAGGGCATCTCACCCCTGGGCGACCCTGCGCTACGGAGGGGTTGTGAGCACGCTTTCGGTACATGTGTTGCCGACGGCGTTGTTCGCATTTTCTTGAGGATGGAGCTTCCGAGCGTGGAGTTTCTGAGGGCCCCCTCTGAGGCCTGAGCGTGAAGCGTGTTTCAGGGATTTGAGTATCTGGGAGTCGAGTCTCTGCAATCACGTTTCTGAGTTAATATTTTCCGTGGGATCGCCCTTGGGGCATAAGTAGTAGTAGTCGTCGTACTCGCACTCGTGGTCGTAGCTGTCGGCGTCGTTGCTGTGCGGCGGGTGCCGCGGGGGGGGGGGAATGGCTAGTCTTGTTGAAGGCCCAACCATATGCAGTTGCGAGTATCGCGAGGCAGGTCAGATGACTGAGGCGGGGCAGCACAAGGCATGCGAACACCACCGTTGGGGAATCTTCGGTGGAGCTCTCTTTGGGGCCACGGTCCACGTGAGTGGTGTGCCGAATTGGCTCGAGTCCGCCATGCGGACCCTGCCACTGAGGAATTCGATGGGGTTCCCTATGGGGCCACGGTCCTCGTGAGGGGTGTGCCGAACTGGCCCGAATTCGCCATGCGGACCCTGCCGCTGTGGCCTTCGGTGGGGTTCCCTCTGGGGCCACGATCCTCGTGAGGGGTGTGCCGAGCTGGCCCCACGATCCTCGTGAGGGGTGTGCCGAACTGGCCCGAGTCCGCCATGCAGACCTTGCCACTAGGGCCTTCGGTGGAGCTCCCTATGAGGCCACGATCGTTGTGAGGGGTGTGCAGAACTTGCCCGAGTCTGGCATGCGGACCCTGCCAATGGGGCCTTCGATGGAGCTCCCTATGCGGCCAAGATCCTCGTGAGGGGTGTGCCGGATTGGCCCCAGTCCGCCATGCGGACCTTGTCATTGGGGCTTTTTGTGGAGCTCCTTGTATGGCCAGGATCCTCGTGAGGGATGTGCTGGACTGGTCCGAGTCCGCCAAGCGGACCTTGTCACTGGGGCCTTCGGCGGAGATCCTCGTAGTGGGGTGTGCCGAATTGGCCCGAGTCCGCCGTGCAGACCCTGCCACTGGGGCCTTCGGTGGAGCTCCCTATGGGGCCATGATCCTCTTGAGGGGTGTGCCGAACTGGCCCGAATCTGCCACGAGGACACTGCCACTGAGGCCATCGGAGGGTCTCCTTGGGGGGCCTACGACTATGACTACTACTACTACTACTACTACTACTACTACTACTACTACTACTACTACTGCTACTGCTACTGCTACTGCTACTGCTACTGCTACTGCGACTGCTACTACTACTACTACTACTGCTACTACTGCTGCTGCTGCTACTACTGCTATTACTACCACTTCTTCTGCTTCTACTACTACTACTACTACTACTACTACTACTACTACTACTACTACTACTACTACTAGTACTACTACGACTACTACTACTACTACTAGTACTACTACTACTACTACTACTACTACTGCTACTACTACTACTACTACTACTACTACTCCTATTACTACTGCTACTGCTACTGCTACTACTACTCCTAATACTACGACTGCTGCTGCTACTACTACCACTACTACTACGACTGCTATTACTATTATTCGCACTACTACTGCTACTGCTACTTCTACTGCTACTACTACTGCTGCTAGTAGTACTACTACTACTACTACTACTACTACTACTACTACTAGTTCTACTACTACGACTACTACTACGACTACGACTACTACGACTACTATCGCTACTACTACTACTACTACTACTACTACTACTACTACTGCTACTAATTCTACTACTGTTACTACTACTACTACTACTACTACTACTACTACTACTACTACTACTACGACTACTACTACTACTACTACTACTACGACTACTCCTACAACTACTACTACTACTACTACTACTACTACTACTACTACTAGGCTATTACCATTACTACGGCATCTATTTCTACGACGGCTACAACTACAGTACTACTACCACTAACTACAACTAAACTACAACTACACTACTACTGCTACTGCTATGCTACTGCCACTACCTAACTTGCAACTGCTACAGCAACTACTACAACTACGAACGACCTACGACTACGACTACGACTGCTAGTACTCCTCCTCCTCCTACACTACTTACTACTACTACTACTCAACTACATACTACTACTACTTTGTTACTACGACCCTACGCTACTACAAACTAACTAACTACTACTACTACTACTACTACTACTACTACTGCTACTACTACTACACTACTACTACTACTACTACTACTACTACTACTACTACTACTACTACTACTACTACTACTACTACTACTACTACTACTACTACTACTACTACTACTACTACTACTACTACTTCTACTACTACTACTACTACTACTACTACTACGACTACTACTACTACTACTACTACTACTACTACTACTACTACTACTACTACTACTACTACTACTACTAGTACTACTACTACTGCTAGTCGCATTATTGTAGTGGCCTTTGGCCAGTGCCGCCGATCCGGGTCGCTCGGTGTTATTCTCCAGACGCAGACATTATGGGCGCACACTCAAACGCACAAACTTCTCGGGTTACCTTCGAAAGGGCGTAGGAATGCAGTTGGGTCAATAGAGCCATCTCGCAACAGCGGTTCTATCGACGGCGGGGTGCTTGCAGTGACCGTGGGGACGGGTAATATTAATGACATGAAAATTCCATACAGGATGCCGATCACTTTGGAAACTCACGATACGTCGTGCACGGAGTCGTGTTACGAAACATGTGGCCTGGACGATGTGGTGCGAGCGGTGGAGGCGAGCCTATCGGCGCAAGGACGCCCTCTTGGGGCGTTTTTTGAGCCATCTTAGGAGCCTGTCAGGGCGTCGTGGGGGCTTCTTGGGGGCTTTCGGAGGCCCTCTTGGAGGCTCTTGGGGCCTCCTGGGGGCCTCGTGGGCTGGAAGGCTAGATTTTTTATGCTTTTCGTCCCTCTTTTGGGTCCTTTTGGGGCCGTCTTGGGGGCCTGTTGGGCCGTCTTGGGCGGCTCTTGGGCCGCCTTGGGGCCCTCTTGGGCCGTCTTGGGACTGTCTGGGGGCCTCCTGGGCCGTCTTCGAGCGGTCTTGGGGGCCCCTTGGGCCGTCTTGGAGCGTCGGAAAGCAGAAAAAAGCGACAACCCCAAAAACATGGAAAAAACTAATGGGAATCAACGATTTTTGCCTCTGGGGGCCATCGTGGGAGGCCTCTTGGAGGCCTCTTCAGACGTCGTGGAAGGCTCTTGGGCCGTCTTGGGGCCATTTTGGGCGTTTTCGGGCGATCCTTCGGGGTCTCGGGACTTTCGTAGACCGTCCTCAGAAACTTTTGCGGCCGCGGCCACCCTTCCAGCGCATCCTCGAGATTAGAGCCTTCTGTAAAAGCAGCGCACCGCATCCGCCGGAAACTCGCCCCCCCCCCCTCCCCCCCCAACCCCCCTTCCCCGGCAGAGCCACCCCGGCACCCCCCCAGAGGCTGAGGCTCAGCCTCGAGGCTGTAGCTGAGACTCCTTGAAACTCACACGCCGGATCTTCGGATTTCTGCTACTACCAGTACGACAACTAGTGGTAGTACTCGTAGTATTAGTAGCAGTAGTAGTAGAAGACGAAGAAGTAGTATTAGCCGACGTAGTCGTAGCCGTAATCGTAGTAGTGGTATTAGCAGTAGTAGTCGTAATAGTAGTCGTAGTAGTAGTAGTGGTAGTAGTAGTAGTAGTAGTAGTAGTAGTAGTAGTAGTAGTAGTAGTATTAGTAGTAGTAGTAGTAGTAGTAGTAGTAGTAGTAGTTGTTGTTTTAGTAGTAGTATAAATAGTTGTGGTAGTAGTACTAGTAGTAGTAGTAGTAGTAGCAGTAGTAGTAGTAGTAGCAGTGGTAGTAGTAGCAGTCGTAGCAGCAGTAGTAGTAGTGGTAGTAGTAGTCGTGGTTGTTGTTCCCCACATCCAAAGTGGGGTTCTTGTTTTCTCTGGACACCCCGCGCAGGAACAGGAACACACACACACACACCCACTCACACTCACTCACACTCTCTCATCATCAAACTCATCAGCATCACCGATGATGCTCTCGCACATGCTTAGTCACTCACATACTCATCATCATCATCACTCGCACTCTCTCACACGCTCATGAACATCATCATCATCATCATCATCATCATCGGCATCGGCATCATCCTCATTCAAACATTATCATCGCCACCACCACTCACAATCAATCATCATCCTCTTCACCACTCATCTTCACCACCACTCATCATCCTCATCCTCATCATCGTTGAGTAAATTGTGAGGAAGTCTCAGGCGGGAGCCCCCTCCCTATGGGGCCCGCAGATCATGTTGGTAATCCGAGCGGGTCATCGGAATCTTGTAACTGTCGTCACTTTTGAGCTCCCCAGGCTTGAAAATGGAGGAAGTCTCAGGCGGGAGCCTCGTCTGTGAGTGAATTGGGAGGAAGTCTCAGGCGGGAGCTCCCTCCCTATGGGGCCCGCAGATCATGTTGGTAATCCGAGCGGGTCATCGGAATCCTGTAATTGTCGTCACTTCTGCGCTCCTCAAGCCTGAGTTTGGAGGAAGTCTCAGGCGGGAGCCTCGTTTGTGAGTAAATTGTGAGGAAGTTCAGGCGGGAGCCCCCTCCCTATGGGGCCCGCAAATCATGTTGGTAATCCGAGCGGGTCATCGGAATCCTGTAACTGTCGTCACTTTTGAGCTCCCCAGGCCTGAAAATGGAGGAAGTCTCAGGCGGGAGCCTCGTCTGTGAGTGAATTGA
>CAUYUJ010014469.1:32500-60000 GCA_963575745.1 Prorocentrum cordatum
CCACCCATATTCGGCCACAACTACGTCTATTGCTACTGCTACATATATGTCTTGCGTTTTCTGCTGCGATTTATACTGCTACCACTACAGCTAGTATTACTGCAACGACTACTCCAAACTATTGTTGCCATTCGTGTTGCTAGTAGTAGTATTCGTAATCGTAGTACAAGTACTACATGTAGTACACCTTTTGCGGCGACTAGTCATATTAATACC
This sequence comes from Prorocentrum cordatum, assembly GCA_963575745.1. Classification (NCBI taxonomy): domain Eukaryota; class Dinophyceae; order Prorocentrales; family Prorocentraceae; genus Prorocentrum; species Prorocentrum cordatum. Next base: position 32,717 of record CAUYUJ010014469.1, read on the forward strand.
ACTGCGGCGACTACTATTGCTATCCTAGCTACAACTACTATTGCGACTACGGCGACTGCTGCTACTACTACTACTACCACTACTACTATTACTTCTTCTATTGCTAGTACTACTCCACGACTAATCTACTACGACCACGACCAGGTTTACTACCACTTTCTCTTCTTCTACTACCACTACTACTACCGCTCCCTCTTCTTCTACAACTATCACTACTACTACTACTACTACTACTACTACTACCACTATTACTACTACTAGTACTACTATTTCTACTACTTCTTCTCCTACTACTACTGTTACTACTACTACTACTACTACTGCTACTACTACTACTATTACTACTACTACTACGACTACTACTACTACTACTAATACTATTACTACTACTACTACTACTACTACTACTACTACTGCTACTATTACCACTATTACTACTACTACTACTACTACTACTACTACTACTACTACTACTACTACTACTACTGTTACTACTACTACTACTACTGCTACTACTACTACTGCTGCTGCTGCTGCTACTACTATTACTTCTTCTTCTTCTACTACTACTACTACAGCTGATCCTGGTTTGGTGTAGTATTCTTGACGCTTCGCGTACCCCCACCAACCGTAGCCCAATTGGCTCAAGCTGTTTCTGGGCCCCGGTCCCTCGGCCGGGTCTCCCAGCTCAATGGGGGTTCCCTTCGGAGTCTTTTGCCGCGCGTCTCCCCCGGGGCCGGGTCGCCATTGCAGACTCCTTGGGTTCTTCGTCTTCGGCTACGTGTGCGGCTCTCCGGCTTAGCATGGACGGGCGATCGATCGGCGATGATCCTGCCATCCCTGTGGCGACGAGGGCCGCGTCACCAGTCGTCGACCTTGGGGCCTGTGGACTGGCTGACTCAGGACATCCTCGCCCTAGATCTCAGGGCGCTATCCCGCCAGGGCAGCCGTCGCCCCCTGCTCCCTGGAGTGGGAACGCTTCTGCCGATGCCTCATGCGCACGAGGACCGTTGGCCTTCAGCCAAACGGGAGGAGGGGTTGAGTCTCTCAACCCTGCGATGCGCACTGATATTGCGACCTTCAGTCGCTTCCCTGGATTTGAGCGCGGCAGGCACGAAGCGGTAGGAGGGGTTGATGCGGTCAGCCCCCCGATGCACACTGAGATTGCGGCCTTCAGTCGCTTCCCTGGATGTGATAATGGCAGGCATGATGCCCTCCCGCCTAGCTCATCCCCCCCTCTCTCACCCCTACCCATCCCATGCCCATTGCTGGGCGCCCAATCTCTTTCTCTCCAGGCGGCGCGGGGCTGAGTGGGATCGCCCACGGCGATGCCAGGTTTACGGGGGCCAACGGCCCCACTCCTGAAACAGCTAATCCCCCCACGGCTCCTGGTCCTCTTAGGCAGTCTGACGAGGGGCAGAGAGGTGCCCTCGGCCTTCGACACAGGGACCTCTGCGACGTGGAGGGGGAGACTAGGGATCCGACACCCCCAGGAGGCGCTTGCGAGGGCCTCGGGGGGGGGGGGAGACGGGCAGACGCCTGCCCTTGGCCCCGACGCGCTTCACAGAGGCTTGTGCCCTCACTCCGCCGAGCACCCCCTTCTGGACGCGATTGCGCCGAGTGAAGCAGCCCTCCGCCGCGAATTGAGCATGGAAGACGGGCCCTCAGGCCTTGGCGCGCATTTCGACGCTGACGCTGCGCCCGGTCGCTTCCAGGGGCCTGAGAGCGGCAGGCGCGATATTGGAGGAGGGGGTGACTCGTCCATCCCTACGATACGCACAGATCTTGCGACCTTCAGTCGCTTCCCTGGATCGGACGACGGCAGGCAGAGGGACGCCCGCGGTGTTCAACCCAGGGAACGGTGCGACGTGGAAGGAAGCACCAGGGAGCTAGCCCCCACGGGGGGTGGTCGCGAGGACGTCGACAGAATGCACACTGACGTTGCGACCTTCAGTCGCTACCCTGGATGCGACGATGGCAGGCATGATGCCCTCCCGCCTAACTTATTCCCCTCGCTCACCTCTACCGCTCCCATGCCCGCTGCTGGGCGCCCAAGCTCCCTCTCTCCAGGCGTTGCGGGGCAGTGTGGGATTGCCCTCGGCGACGCCAGGTGCACTGGGAGCGAGGGCCCCACTCCTGCTCAAGCGAACCCCCCCGCGGATCCAGGTCCTCGTAGGCAGACTGACGAGGGGCAGGTGAATGCCCTCGGCGTTCGACCCAGGGGCCAACGCGACTTGGAAGGGGAGCCCAGGGAATTGACTTTTTTAGGGGGCGCTCGCGAGGGCGTCGGCAGGAGAGACGGGCAGACGCCTGCCCGTAGTCCCGATTCGCTTCACGGAGGCTCGTGCCTACACTCCGCCGAGCCCCCCCTCCTGGACGCGCCCGCGCCGAGCGAGGCAGCCCTCGGTGGCGAGCTAAACATGGGAGATGGGCCTCCCGCCCGTGGAGCGCACTCCGACGCCGACGCAGCGCTCGGCCGCTTCCGTGGGCCCGAGAGCGGCAGGCACAACGCTGGAGGAGGGGGTGATTCATTCATCCCTGCGAGACGCACAGATCTTGCGACCTTCAGTCGCTTCCCTGGATCGGACGACGGCAGGCAGAGGGAGGCCCACGGCGTTCGACCCAGGGACTGTTGGGAGGCGGGAGAGAGGAGCAGGGACCTGGCCCCCACGCGGGTTGGTCAGGGGGGCGTCGACAGTATGCACTCTGACGGTGCGACCTTCAGTCGCTTCCCTGGAGGTGAGAACGGCAGGCGCGACACTGGAGGAGGGGGTGATGCTCTCATCCCTGCGAGACACACAGATCTTGCGACCTTCAGTCGCTTCCCTGGATCGGATGACGGCATGCAGAGGGATGCCCACGGCGTTCGACCCAGGGACCGTTGGCAGGTGGAAGAGAGGACCAGGGGCCCGGCCCCCGCAGGGGTGGGTCGGGAGGGCGTCGACAGTATGCACACTGACAGTGCGACCTTCAGTCGCTTCACTGGATCTGACGACGAGGCTGGCCTACCGCCAGAAGGAAGAGTGCGAGAGTCGGGGGGTCCTGATGTCAGTGGTCGCAGGGAGGCGCCCTCCTCCACGGAGATGATCGATCGCAATCTACCTTCTCTGGGATTGGCGGCTGGATGGCCCATGGGGCCTCCTTGCTCGCCCAGCGCCACCAGGATCGCTTCCGATCCCGCGTTCGGGGCCGCTCCCCTGGTCGATCGGATCGATCACGCCGGATCTCCGATCTCTGCTGCTGGATCGCCCCGTGCCTTCCCTCCCTCGTCCACCAGCTCTGCTCCCGACTTCTCCCCTCCTGATCCGCCTCCTGGGCTCGAGTGTCCTAGCGCCACGTCCGGCGGATGCCGCCGCGGCCTTGAGCACTCGTCACAAGACAGAGAACGGGGGCCCCTCCTTTGGACTCGCCTTTCGTGGTGAGCCACGCTGCGCACGGGGACCCTGTCCTAGCTGACCCCCCCTCCTACCCATCCCCAGACCTTGCCCTGGAGGAGGAGTTGCGGATGGAGAACCCGCCCACCCCCTCAGATATTGAGGACCCCAGCCAAGCGCTGAGGAACAGAAGGCAAGGCGCCGCTGACCTCCACGCCCGGTGGTTGGACGCTACTGGGCACGCGAATGCCGACTGGGCGGCCAGCCGGGGGGCGGACGGACCCATATGTGGCCCGCGCGTGGCGGGCGCCAGGATCACCGGCAGGGGGGGCACCATGAGTGCCCTACGTCGGCACCTAGTGCGCATTGACGGTCCTTGGCGCGAGGTCTCCGACCGCGGAACGCCGAGGGCCCCTCGTGAGACCAGCAACCTGGAGCTTGTCATGCACCACGCGTGGAGGGGGCACCGCCCAGGCCACCCAAGCATACGAGCCGACGGCCCCATGCGCGTGGCTCCAGTAGAAGCCGCCCTCCCTGGACGCGGCTCGGAGCTAGCTACTTCAGCCCCGACCCTCGCTATCCTGGACCACTCCTGGCTTGTCTGGTCCGTCACTGGAGGAGACTACGAAGGGCGTCTGGGAGGCGTGCAACCGGACCCAATACAGGTCCTTGCCTTCCGCTTTGCGAGCATCACCCATGACCCCAGCATAAGAAGGGAGAGACTGGACGCCGCCGACCCCTCAGTGACGGAGAGACAGCTGGCACGTCTCGAGTATGTTGCCATGGTCGCCGCTGCGCATTTCTGCGACATAGGCATGGAGCTCCCGAGCGGGGTTGACACATATAGGATGCTCATGCCTACCAGATCCCCCGAAGACGCTGCCCCCCTGCACAGCAGTGGCCCCAACCGAGCAGACGGGGCGCAGGACCCCACGGATGACGAGGTCATGGATTATGCGCACAGAGTCCTAATTCACGAGCGCAGACAAAACATAGTCCACTTTCCGGACCACGGGGGCGCCAGGCAGCGGGCCATCACGAGAGGGAACCTCGAACGGGTGGGGAACGACGTGCGCTCGAGACGAGAAACAGGTAGAGGCCCAGTACCATGGATAGAGCCCGCCCTCTCGGGGATACCCGCCAGCTCCACGGGCGTCCCTGGAGTGCCCATTCAAGGGAGCGACAGCAGCGACGACGTGTGGCCATGGTCCACCACAGCGCATAGGCTACGGCTGCGGAACTTTTTTGGCCCGAGAGAGAGAGAGAGAGAGAGAGAGAGAGAGAGAGAGAGAGAGATGCGATTTCTGCGGCACCTGGATGCTCCGAGATCCCACAGGGCGAATCTGCATCACTTGTCACAGGCTGGCCAACCCCTGGAGTTACAACCCTGGGGAGCCGCGAGCAGACGACCTACCTCAGAGTCACCCAGGAGCAGGCCCGGGCCAGCCACCCAACAGGCATGCCCTCGACCTCCTGGACACCGCTCTGCTGGTGCAGCTTGTTAAAGCGGGCATGCGGTATGCCCCAATCGCAGAGCATCTCTACTCCCCCACCCAGCCGGGCCCCTCCGACTTCACCCCGACCTGGCTCGTGGGCGAACTCCTGGGAGCCTGGAGACATATGGTGGCCCACGCCGCAGGCCTACTTGAAATCTGGGCATGCGAAGACACAGGAGCCCTCGAGGAAGTCGGGAGCGATTGGCAACTCCGCACAGCAACGATCTCGCTGGCCTTACTCTGCTCGGTGCCAGGTTCCTGGGCCCTAAATGTCTGCCAGAAAATACGGCGCGCCATTGAGACCAACCCCCAAGGACGGCTCGACGGTTGGTTCCCTCCGCCTCTCTATCACGATGGCCCAGACGCGCTCTCACCACCATACCGGGGGCCCCCTCTTTCCAGCAGGACAACCACAGCCGTCCCCATAGGGCCGAACACCGTGGTGCACCTGGACGGCCTCTGCTGGCTAAGATACACCATCGGCGGGGATCACTTAGATCGCGCTATAAGCGACGCACGAGATGATACGGACCTCAGTAGACGCTGGTGGCACAATAGAGATAGCCCACACTCCCAGGCAGCAGAAGTAATGAGAGGTGCGCTACAAGCAGCCGCACGCACCGACTGGCGCCCAATACATCTCCAAATGGGACAGGGTACCCCCCTGGGAAACCTCGTCACCGATGCCGTCATCAGGCGACTGGATGCAGACAGTAGGGGTCAGGACCAAGTGCGTGCTGGGCGTCCTAGTGACGGGAACTCTCCCATGGATGTGGACAACCCCCGCAGCGGCAGGGAGAGCCACACGGACGTGGAAGGGGTAGGAACGAGACCCCCCCAGAGACCCCCCCCCAGTTCTGGTGGAGGGGCTTTCCCAAGCGGAGCGCTCCCAACGAGAGGCATTCATCGATGAGGTAGGGAGGACCAGGATGAGGGTTGCCAGCAACTCCGTCACCCCAGGCATGCGGTGGAGCAGAATCTTGGTTCCCTTCATATGGGGCACTGCGACCGATAGGGGTCGGAACGTGCTCGAGCTGGCCTTCAGGAGCAGCAACATTAGCACCGCCATCATCGACCATGCAGCAGCCTGGTGGGGAGCACGGGGCGTCAGCTCCTACAGAGATGCCCAGTTAGTGCTCGCGTCGGAAACAGATATGTCGTCCAGGGCAGCCGGTGCCACGTTCGAGGCCCCCGAAGTAGGCGGCTACATCGCACCCCAGCTCCAGGAGCGAATGATGCTGCACCTGGACGCAAATGGCTTCCTTCAGACTGCCATCCTGTCAGGGGATCGGCAGGAAGTAGAGGCTGGAGCGAGGGCGCGAGCGCAGCTGGCCAGTACCGAGCCGAGGCTAAACCCAAGGAATCACGGGCCCGCGAGCGAAGGCAGGGCTCGCCCTGGAGTTGAGGCCGAAACAGCGGAAGCCGCAAGCACAACCACGCCCTGGCACGCGGACATACGACAGTTGCTCAATCGGGCAAGCTTCGCTACCCCTCAGGGCAGATTACCACCTGGCAGTACCAGAGAAGGGCTCCTGGACAGACTCATACGCACTCTTAACGCCAGACAACGGGACGAGGAGGGGGCGGGCAGAGGGACCATGCCGGCCCCGGGAGAAAGGACTTCCGTCAACGGAGATCAGGCACAGTGCCTGGCACAGAGTATGCTCCTGGAGCACAGGGTAGATCGACAACCAGGTCCCTGGATCTCTAGGGCCCTGTGGCTCTGCCTGGCACCGCGCTACTTCCCCTTCCTCAGGCCAGTACTGACTGTGCGGGCAGTGGACGCCCGACCCTACGACGTTCTCTACCGCTGGATGACTAGGAACGAGATACATACGCCGGAGGACGTGGTGGCCCGTTTCCGAAGGGACTTCCCTGATGCCGAGTTAGCCCCATACTCCGAACTCACCAACTTACAAATCCAGGCCCTCATATGCCATCTCAGTGAGGGAGCTAGTCTGTTGCACCTCGACGCTAGTGTGTCCGCCAGAGCCCTCATCGAGAGCTTGGGGGACGGCCTTTCCCAACTCAGCCACCCCCCTGGAGACAACGCCAGGCTTCCCCCGGAAAGCATGGACGCCGTGGACGTTCCTCCTTGGGACCTGGAAATAGATACTCCCCTATGCATGATCTGCAGCGAAAACATCTTAGGCTTCGCGGAAGCCCTGATGCCTTGCGGCCACCTGTACCACGCCGAATGCCTGAGACAGTGGAGGGTTAGCCAGCCAGCGCAGGCCCATTCCCACGGAAGATGCTTCCCAGTGAACTGTCCTATTTGCCGCTCCAATGATAGGGGTAGCGTCACCGTAAGGTTGCCAGGACGAGTCCGAGACGCCGACGCTGCTGAGGTGGCGGTACCACCAGACCTCCTGCAACTCCGCGATGGGACCTTACCCCCGCTGCAGCCCTTCCTGAGCCTGCAGGAGTTAGCCGAGGCAGTCAGGCACTTGGCCCCAGACTTGGTCTGCCTCAGAGCACAAGCACTCTCCATCCGACGGCCCCACACATACGTCACGCTTTCAGACATGCGCAGAATCCACGTGCACGTTACTGAGAGGAGAACCGCTCAGGAGGCACGTCATGCCCCGATGGAGGTGGACGGAACCCCACCTGACGGTGGAAACGGTGGAAGCGGCATGGACCCCGACGACACTCATGGCAGCTCGCAGAGCCCTGGGACCCTGCCTCCACAGCGACCCCTCGGCCCCGCCAACAGGGCGGATAGGATGCGGCAAGCCCCGCGGATCACTTTCGGGAGATGGGCCCTTCTGCTGGGGCGGAACCCCCCAGAGGATGAACCCAGGAAGAGAGGACCCTTGCGGTTCCCGGTGGGGCTGCTAACCACGGCCGTCCGAGACATCGCAGCCGATCTGGTAATTTCCAGAAGCACGTACGTCGGCGAACGAGCAGCTGATGAGACTGGAGTCACTTTCGCCCTTGCAGGCCCAGACGCCTGGGAGCATATCAAAGCAGTAGTCTCGGAGCGCAGGAATCAGCCTCAGGGGAACGCCGCCCCAACAATCCTCGTGGTAGATGCCCTTGCTCAGCAGATGGATGCCGCCCTGGCGGCAGCTTCTGTTGCGGGCGGCCCATGCTGTCTCATCGCCCTGGCCGCCGAGGGAGTGCCATCCCCTGGAGGACCGGATCCGGTCGAGCTCGCGGCCCTGGCAAACGCGCAGTGGGGATGCCGAGCGGCCAGCAAAATTACCCACCTCGTCCCTATCGGTCACCCCTACCGAACTGGCAAGCCCAGCCCGCCAATGCAACAGCTCTTTGCCGTTCAATTCGACCTAGCGGGCAGGACACTGCGCACGGTTCTGCCCCCGTCAATAGTTGTGCACTGGGGAGGGAGGAGCGGGGACACCTCTGACGCACTACACATCCGAACCCCTGAGAGCGGCAACGACGGTGTCGTCGCGCAGATCATGAGGTGGAAGGAGGAACTAAGACGATCCCACAACGGCACGATCGCAGCCGACTGGGTCACCGCGAGAGTGCAATTCCCCCGAGACGAACTATTAAGATACCAGGGACTCGAAATGCTCTTCCATCACGTTCTTCGCTGCAGAGCAGCGAGACCCGTGAGCGGAGAAGACGGCATACGTGCCCCCTGGATATTCTGCAGGCGGCAGCTCAAATCACCACGCCGGCCCACCAGACGGCGTGCGTCTGGAGAACCCACGAGACAAGTTATTCAGTGCACATCCCAGTTCCCCCCAGGGCGATCTGCATAGCCCACTCCGTTGCCTCCGCAACAGCCGGAGCCATGGGACACAGAGTGGGAATTTGCGGGACGGGGCATCTTCTGATCGCCACCTCAGAAAGGATTGCCGCCCCCGTCTTGAGACACCTCCGGGACGAGCTTCCGCGTGTCTTTGGAGACGGATCCTCCTCCACGGCGCTAGGACCGCGCCGCGTCCTCCTGGAAGGACCCTGGGATGGTGGACCCTCATTCGTGCGCCTTTCCGACCCTGAGGATGGCTTCCACCTCCGGTGGAACCTCGCTGACATGGGACAAACACGGCCGGAGGACGTCCTGCAAGCCGTAGAGGCCACCACCGGTCTTGGCACGGCCGAGCAGGTTTCCACCGTGTACGCCTGGTTCCCAGACGTCTCTGACTACAGGTACATGACGCAAGTCCGCATGCGCCTAGCTGCGGCCGACGCCATGGCGGCAGCCTTTGTGGGCACCCGTTGCATAGTGATCGGAGCCCAGACCGTCAGGATCTTCCTTGCGACACCCAGCAGGGACCCCATGCACAGCAGCTGCGGCATCCAGGGAGCTACAGGAGCATGTGGACGCGCTGGCCAGCATCTCGGTCCGGCAAGCCCCCAGACGCGCCGTTCAACCCCAAGTCCTCGAAATCACCGCGTTCGACAGGCACGGGACGCAGCTCGGAGAAGTTCGCCCCCGCAGCATGCGCCCTGACGCTTGGCTCCCTGGACACAACACGTTGCGGCTCTTCTCTGCCTCGGTTGGCTCGGCGAATGCGCAGATACTAACCCGACTCTGGCCACTCCCGGACGGCCCGGACGGCACTTCGCACCCAGCCAACACCAGAGCTGCCCCACCTATCATCACAGGGGATTGGCTCCTGGATAACGCTAGGGCGATGAGCAGGAGTGCGCCCAACACGGTACCCAGCGTGTCTCAGGAGAGTGCCCTACGGGACTACGAGACTGTCCTACAGCCTGGAGAATACCTGCTCGCTGCAATAGCGGCCGGTGGAGCCGTCGAGGTCACCGCGAGCGGCGAAGCCGGTTACCTCTTCACGTCGGTCCCCACCTGGGTGACGGCATTGTTCCCTGCGGACGCGGACATTAGGGCAGCCACGAGAGGTGCGGACAGACCGCAAGCCAGACTCAAACTTCAGCTCGCCGCGGGCCCCATTCACGTTGCGCGCCTGGACTCCGCCCCTGCAGCCACACCAACTCCCGCTTCCGCGGGGCTGCGGGTCAACGCTCCTTCCCAGCAACCACTTCCTAGGCGCACCTCTGCATCCCTCAACCCACTCCCTGGACCCGCCAGGCCCACTCACTTTCCGGAACTTGCCGAGGTGCTAGCGAGTGCATGCAGGCCGCCCCCGGCCGAGCTGGTGAGAGCCGACGAAGATGCAGTCCGCATCGCACGGGGCATGTTGGGTAGATTCACCGCCGCGGTCCCAGAGCAAGCGGTCCACGACATGGCGCGCGGTGTCCAGCGCCGGATCGCCCTCGAAATCCGCAGGCAACTCGAAGGCCGGCCCATGCAAAGGTACAATTGGGACATGTTCGCCGCAATCTGGATCCTGCAGCTGGCCAACCCGGGGAGCCTAGACCGCGACCACGTCTGGCAGCTCATCCGGGAGCTCGGGATCCGAGAAGATGTCACGAGACAGCTCCCCTTCACGCAATGGCTCGCGCCTGAGCCTGACGACACCTACTCAGCCCACCAGCCCTGGCTCGAAGTCCCTGGATCCAGAGGCGCAGACGTCGACGCCACTACCGCGCTTTCCATCCCGGAAAACGTCACTAGTGCCCTGGACGCCCTGATCAACAGGCTGTCAAACCTACACTGGGAGGAGCGGCAGCGCCATGACCCCGGTAGAGTCACTCGGGGTCGGATAGGAATTTCCCAGACGTCCAGAGCAGCTGGAACGGGGGACAGACCAGCGGACAACCCAGGTACGAGCCAGCGCAGAAGCCGCAGCCGGGCGAACAACAAGACGGACGCGGCAGGCACGCAAGCCGGCGACGCGAGGCTACCCACCATTACAGGCTCTAGACTGCTGGCCACACCGGCAAGCCCTGGGCTCCCCACTTCGGCGACATCACAGGCAAACACCAGCCCCAACGGTGGAGCTAACGACAGCCCTGCTCTGACCGCGCAGGGAGTGCAACCTCAGACCCAGCTGGCGCCACCCGACCAGATCACGGCACCACCCTCCTTGGCCAGACCGACCAGCGACGGAGAGGCGGACAATGGCGTAAGCCGTGATGACAGCATCAGCCAAATCCCACCGCGGGCGACTCCTGCGAACCCCGCGACACCCATGGAGGGATCGGCACGGTCACTCGCCCCGGTCCGCGCAACCATGCCGAGCCCTGGCGTAGCTGAAGGCCTCTCCCCGACTGGCAACTCTGCAGAAGCTGTGGGAAGAGATAGCGTGGACCCCGCAGGCCCTCTCGAAAGCCACACCGGCGTGAACGTCCCTGGAAGCCTGCGGACCTCTCACGCTGAGGCAAGTGCCAGCACGGAGCAGCGCGTGACTGGGAGGGGTGGAGCCACGACCCTGGACAACACAGAAGACGCGCAGTGCACGCCCGCGGCCGCTAGGGCTGCTTGCATGGGGGGCGCGGCGGGCAGTGAGGGTGCACCTCCACGGGCCCCCGCGGATGCGGCAACAGCCCAGAGCAGGAGACCGCCTCCAGGCACGGTGCATAGTTCTTGCAACGACCCCCTGGGGCGAGGAGACACGCCGAGGAGCGGGCCTGAGCTCCCCCCGTGCATGGAGGTGGACCGGAGGCGGGAGTATGAAGCCATGGCGCGCACGCTCAGACAGGCACAGGTGCACGCCTCTGACGGCTCAGGTAACCCCCCCTCCGAGGACGACTGGAACCAAGTGCTCAGCGTAATAGCGTGGGCTGCAGCGATACCCCAGCTGGACAAAACCGTTCGGGACCTGCGCGGAGAACTTGGACTTGCAATGCGAATCCCAGACGCCTTCAACGCCTATTGGAATACCCACCCACCTCCGGGTACGCGCAACCCCAATGGCAGGAGGATGCACTCACGCCATGTGGCGCTGACCGCTGACGCGGCCTGCGCCCAATTGAGACAACTCGCAGGCAGTCCGGCCTCTCGCTCGGACAGCGCGTCGGCACCCGAGGCCCCTTTTCAGAGCCTAACGCCCGCCATGCTCCGCGCCATCCTGCGCGCGGGAGCTGGCGCCCCATTCACCGACGACAGGGGCCAGGTTCTGAGCGAGACAGTAGAGGCCTCTCCAAGGAACCTACGCAGGACTGGAAACGCCGCCCGACCCGCCCGCACGCCAAGACCTGCGCGTGCCCCGGCTGTGACTGCTGGGAGTACAGCTGACAGCGGCTTGACCAGGCGCGCTCGGAACAGAGACGCGACCGGGCCGCGACCGGTCGAGCCTAGCACTCAGCGTCGCGCTACCGCCGCTGATAGAGCTCGTGGGAGCCCGGCACACCGGGCCCCCCGTGGTAGGAATGACGGCACACGCAGGACCGCACTACGTGGTGCGACCCGCCTTGGAGCTGCGGGCAACACAGGCAGGGAAAGTTCCACCCGACCAGGCAGCAGACCTCCCAACCCAAGGACTTTGGTTGACCTCTGGGAGCGCTCCCGTGCAGGAGAGGGCCCCCCCAACGGCGTCGCTGGGAGAGGCGTCGCAAGACGGGCGTCCAGACCGGCGAGTGTGGAGGGCGCACGGATCCGCAGACCGCGACCCCGTCCAACCGGCTTCTCACCAGACGAGCCAACGGCCGCCCCCCAGCCTGCCGATGTGCTCCAACTGGTATGGGAGCGACACAGGGATGGGCGAACCGGCCTCTCTCCAGTCGCACCGGCCGACACGACACTTGCTGCGTACCGGATTGCGGGCCTGGACAATACACAGATCATCAGCACTCTAAGGACTCTCCAGCAGGACGGCCTTGTCTCCAGCGGGTCCCCCGACGGTACATGGGACATCACGGGACACCTTAGGCTCCACCCAATCAACGATCCCAGGCACGGGGACGACTGGACGCACGACTTCGCCCAGCAAACAAGAGCACACATAGTCAACCCTCGACCCAGCCCGAGTGCCGCCGTGGGACCAAGTCTTCATCTCGTATCACTCTTCGACGAATGGAGTCTGGCGAGACTGGCGATTGGCGACCTCTTAGCCAAAGTCGCCGCGATTCCTCGGTTCAGATCCTCCGCCTTCGTCGAAATCAACGAGGAACTGGCATCTCGAGTCGAGAGGCGTTGGGACCGTGACAGCGCCATACGCTTTGATGGAGGCCCCCCGCACGTGAGGTTAGGAGCTGATGTATGGGACCTCCTGAGAGGCGACGACCGCCAAAGTCCCTGGACCGACCACCTCAGAACCCTGGACCCCGGAAGTCAACTTGTTATCACAGCTGGGCTCCCAGGTGCCAGCCTTTCTGCAGCCAGCCAACACGGGGGACTTGACGGACTTGCGGGCTCTCAGGCAGTACACTTCTTCGCCGTGCCACTCCCATGGGGCGCCGCTCGTAGGCTCCGACCGGATGTACGCGTCATAATATGCTGCGAATGCCCAGCCACGATCCTACAGGCGCACAAGCAGGCAATGTGCACGGCACTGGGAGAACTCCCCCCAGACTGGGCGGTCCGCCTAGATGCTGCCCCCACAGTCGCCAGCCCGAGGGATCGACTATGGTTCAGCAACTGCCCTCCCGCGGATGACCTCGTCACGTATCCCAGACCCCCCAGTCCCTGGGAAAGGCGATGGACATACAGACCGGACGGGCACATCCCTGCCTGGACCCAGTCCAAGGCTCTCGCCAATGCCCCAGAGGCAATAGTTCCGTGCAGCTACCAGACACACCCCCTGTGCCTTATACAACGGGAACAGCAGCCACAGGTGGCTCCTCCGCACCCTCGCCGACACCAGGAGCGGCATCAAGATCATCCTTGCGGAGACTGGAGCCGAGCGTAGCTTCCAAGGCTGCACTGAAGGACTAACGCTCGTCTGCCACGGAAGAGAGCGTGAGAGCCTAGCCAGCGAAGGAAAAGCGAGGGCCTGGGCAGGTTGGCTGCTGGCGCACGGAAGAGAGCACGGGCTCAGGATCCCATCCCCGGAAGAACGGGCCCGAGCAGTGGGCCTTGGGTCTTACTTTCGGTCCCTGGACATTCGAGGAAAGAAACTCCACGACGCCGTGGGGGCCCACCTTGACCCGAGGTGTCTCCAACGCAGACTTGCGACCGCCATCCTGGAATGGAGCAGGAACGAGAACATCCCCGGCCGTCAGCACGAGGCTCCGACCGAAAGCCGCATTTGGGCTGCATGGAGGCAGGCGCGTAGCTTCGCCGACAGAAGCTGCCCTTGGGCGTCGCTCGCTGGGAACCCTTGTCCAGACGACATGGTCAGAACCATGCTGCAGCAGCAGCTCCTTGATCAAGGGTTGCCGTTCCCCTAGACTCGCCCGAAGACCCAGGGGCGCTTCATCTTGCCCTTGGGTCTCCCCCGCTCGCGAATCTCGTTCCGGGGGCGAGAACCAGAGCATGGCAACTTGCCTGCTCCTCCCTGTGCCGCGCCCTTGCCCTGCACAGCAATTGCACCGTCCGGCGGCCGCGATCCCTCTGTGCCTTTTTACATTCCACCCCCTGGAACAACCCCACCTGGGCGGATCTCTGTGCTCTCCCTTCGTGCCCTGGTCGACGCCGTCTCCAACGCCACACAGGCCGGTTCGCTCAAAGTGGGCTGCTGGAACGTTAGGTACCTCAAAAGCACTACGGCTCGTAAGAACATGATTAAACACGCCTTCTTAACGCAGATGACCACCAACGGTAGGATTGGACTCATACAGGAGACCCACTGGACGGAACACGTAGCGGCCGTCTGGTCCACCATGTTTCACGCTCGCACGCTCGTCGCCTCTCCAGCCTACAGCGGACCAGCCGGGGGATGCGCCGGCGGAGTGGCGATTATCATTCCGCGCGGCACTACACTCCTCCGGGCGGGAGACCTCGTCCCCGGATGCGCCGTAGCAGCCACCATCAGACGAGGTGACAGCACCTACCGCCTGGTCTCGGTGCACCTTCCACCATCCAGGAAAGCCGAAACCATTGAGGCCATCTGACAGGCCATCGAAAGATGGGACGACACCCCTACCTACTGGGGGGGTGACGTCAACATCCAGTTTGACAATCCCAGGGATGGTGAAACAGATGAGGCTGCGGCCCTCGCTGACCTGCTCTCGCTGACTGGATCAAGCGTCTGCCACTGTGACGGGCCCACCAGAGTGGACGCGGACAATGAATCACATATCGACATCGTTGCGTGCCCTTTTCGACAGCTCGGTGCCTACGGAGTCAGGAAGGCCTGGAAACCCTCGGTCTCCGACCACGCCATCCTGTACCTGGAGCCGCAAGGCGCCCCCAGAACCCGCAGGGACAACACCATTCGGGCGGGCGACCTACGCCTACTTCCTAGCGAGGCACACGCTGAATTAAGGACCCTGTACTCCTTCCTCGAGCGCACATTCAGGCTGCCGGGCGTCGATCTGACCGGCCTCCTACAACCCGCCGACTGGGTCCGCCCGGCGACCCCTGGCCAGTTCCCAGCCAGCCACTGTGACAACGACGACGGCGAAGGAGAAAGAGAGCAGGAACCCTCCGCTCCGCCCCCGGCCCCGAACCCGGGCCGGTGATGATCACACCGCCCCGTTTTTGCCTGCCCTTCTCTCTCTTGGTCGCCACGCCACGTCCGCTGCCATACAGGACTGGTGGAGGAAGTGGCGCAGAAGCAAAGCCAACCGCTCGCCAGGGACCCTGCTCGCGGCAGCAGTAAGATCGGACTCCGCGACGCGCCCGGTGGGGGCACTCGCGGCTTGGCTCGCTGAATATGAGTGGGGCGGCAACGACCTGACACCTCAGCAGGCGGCCCTCTGGCTGCGAAGGTGGGACAACGACGCTGCGCAGAGACGCGCCGCCCGCCTCGCTCCCGCGCAAAGGGGCCCCGGGGTTGAGCGCCCCGCTCTCGCCTCCCACTACCGGACGGGACGAGAAATCTTCGTCAGGACACGCGCCATCCTCGGAGTACGTGACGTGGACGGAAGTTGGAGGGAGCGCACGAAGGAAGTCGACGATGTCCTATGGCGGAGCCGAAGTCCGATCTGGCAAACCGCCCCTCCCCTCCCCCCAGCAGCGGACCGTATCCTAAACGAGTACTTCAGGCAAAAGGACACCGGACATTTCCCACGCTCTCCCAGCCCGCAGTGGGGCAGGATCGCCTCCCTCGTCCTGGGGCCTAGTGGCAGTGCCCCCGGTGTGGACGGGGAGCCGTGCGAGCTGCGCCATCCCGGAGCGCGCTTTGTTGCCGGACTTCTCGCTCAGGCCTGGTACGCCGCGGAGCTGAATCCAGAGCTCCTGGACCTGGTCCAAGGCCCCTCCGTTGACCTTCTGGCCTGGATTGGCAAGAAACCGGCCGCCGAGCTTCCCAACGACATGCGCCCCTTGCAGCTCCCCACTTGCCTACGAAGACTGCACGGAGCAACCGTAGCCGACTGCCTCGGCCCCGTGATCGAACCCAGGCTTAGCTCCAATCAAGCTGCCAAGCGCGGAGGGCAATGCGGTCCCAACATCGCTACCGCCACCAACCACCTCGCCCTGGACCCTGTCGCCGACATCGAACCCGGGCCCTCGTGGGCCGCCCTGCTTGGCGCGCACCAAGAAGCTGTTGACCGGCATATACTGGATGCCGCAAGGCACCTAGGCCCTGCCCCAAGCACCGCTTTCCTCTTCTGCGATCAGAACAAAGCCTTCGAGCGCATATCCTTGCAATGGATGGGGCAGCTGGCGAGGCGGTGGCAATTCCCTAGCTGGCTCCTGCACTCCGTGGATTGCCTCGTCGGCAGCAGGAGTGTGCGCACCTGTAAAGGTATGTACAAGAGCAGAATATGGAAGCTCTTGCGGTCCATCGGAATGGGGGGCACGGCCTCCCCGCTCCTCTGGCGCCTGGGTTACGACCCTCTCATCAGCGCCCTTGCCGACGTCACCGGGGCGGACGATCCGACGTACGTGGACGATCTGGCTGCCCTATTGGGCGCCACCGCCCAATCACTACGTGCCGGCATCGCTCTGCCCTGGCTCGCAAGAGCGGCAGGGCTCTTCGTCGAAGCCCACAAGTGCAGGGGCATCGAAGCCCCATCCAGAATCAACGTCAGGCAGCACCTGGACACTGCCCCTGTGGATTTCATCGACAATGGCACCACTACAACAGTTACAGGCCTGCCGGCGGGGCTCATCCTGGAAATGATCAGGCGAACAGGCGGCCCCGGAATCGCGGCACAGTGCACTCCCTGGAGCCGCCCATGCAGTTGCAACTTTAAAACGGCACTGGTTCCTGCCAGCAACCACGAGTGGTGGAGACGTACCATGGACTACACCCCTTTTGGCTCGTCCGCTGTTCGCTCCCAGTGGCCCCACCTCGGCGCCTGCGTCGTATCTCGGGCCGCCGAAGGAGAAAGCGCACCGCCCAGGGGTACAATGACAAAAGGGCAACTCAACGCCCTCGTCGCCGGCACCTGGGGCAAACCTCTCCCCAAGCTACGCGGCCGAGCCGTGGCCCTGCACTTTGCCAACATGTCTCCCACCAAAACCGCCCTCGCCTGGAACACCTACCTCATCGCGCTCATCCCTTACCCATGCCACTACTCCCTCCCAGACACCGTGCAAGAAAGGGCACTTCGGGCCCACCTGCGGGTCGCCCTCGGTCTCGCCTCCGCCTCCTGAATCCCCGACAACATCCTCACCAGCCTGGGCATTCGCTTCCAAGCCCCTGGCTGCCCCAAGTGCCCGGTTGCCACCTCGCGGGCGATTGCGGCCAGGGCGCACGCCCTCGATGACCTGTGGGGGCCCCCGCAGGCGAGGCACAAGGCAGGGAGAAGGTGGAACAAACTTTTAAAGTGGGCACGGGAATTCGCCCCGCGGGATGAACCACGCAGGCCCGGCTCCAAAGTTCTGACCGACGCCAGGGCCGCCGACTTCTTCAATCGTGCAATGAGAGAGCCCCCCCGACGCCGGGCTCGCTACTTTGGGCGCGTAGTATACGTCGCGGCGTGGACGCAGCTCCGCGGGCACGTTGTGAGCAGTTGGTTCTCCACAACCAGCCACGAGCGAAGGTGGGCTCAAACAGACGGCGCGGAATGGTCCCTCCTTGGGCATTGTGCCTCCTTCACCGAGGCGCATCGCGTCTTACGAATCCTGGCTAACGGACTGCCCGGGCCCGCGCGCCGACGAAGCGTTGCTGACAGGATCCCCCGCCAGTGCGGCTGCGGCAGGGCGGCCAAAAGAGTCTGGCTCACCGCCGGGCAACGGGATCGCGGCCAGGCCTGGTGCGACTCGTGCCTCGGGCCCTGGACTGGAGAGGCCCCCCTCTGGCCCCTCCTTGGCGACGACGCGTTGCCCGAGGACCTGCGTCTACTTGCTGCAGAGAGAAGAAGGCAACTCGGCAGCATCAGCGTTCCTATCCGACAGGGACTCTATGGAGCCTGCCCTCTCTGCAGCCTGGGGGAAGCCACCACCGAGCACGTGTGGTGCTGGTGCCCCGCCGCTGCCCTTGCTTGGGGAAAGGCTAGAGGCCCAGACCACCCCAGAGACCTCCCCACCGCGATGTGCACCAGGGGTCAGCACCAGAGACTTGTCTGCCGCCTTTTACACCAGACCTCCTTCAGATACTGCGTGAACCAGGACTGCGCTCCCATCGGTGCCGACGAAGCTGCCGGACTCATCGCCCAGGGAATCGCTGTACCTGATACCGACATCCAGGAAGACAACGATGAGGACGACGACATGCAAGAAGGGCGGGCCCCGGCCGCACCCGCGGATGAAACCGCTGCCTGGGCCCCCATGCTCGACCCCTGTCAGCATTGCAATGCCAAGGGCCACACCTGCTGCGCATTCATGGGGCTGCCGGGCCGCATCTCGGCAGACAAGCTCCGCGCGCCGGCGTGGAAATCCGGCGCCTCCCTGTCGCGATCAGGGCCGCGCGGAGCGGGGACCGGCTCGCCGTTCTCCAAATTTGCGACCCCAGGGCGAGCTGGATGCCACCAGGGGTGGGCTGGTTCCCCTGCCCCAGGACGGACAGGTCCCCCAGTGCCCTCTGGACCAAGACCTATTGCAGGCTCTGCGACCTGCATACCCTGGTGCTCAGTGCTGGCAGGGATATGGATGCGGGCGAGGAGATCACCGTCGGAGACTCCCCGCTCCCCGCCGCCGACACTGCCCAATGGCCCTATGAGCTCACCTTCGATGGTGGGGCTCGCCGGATCGGCGAAGGTGATAAGGTCTCCGGCGCAGCCGCTGTCCTCTGGAGACACGACCCGCACCGCGGCTACCCGCGCGTTGTCGCTGTCGCCGTCGTTGCCCTTCCAGGCTGCGACAACGCGCAGACGGCGGAGGCCTCCGGGTGCAGAGCGGGCCTCGCCCTGCTCCCCCACCTAGACACCACATTTCGAGGGGTTCGGGTGGTTGGCGACAACCTGGCGGCTGTCCGGCACGGAGCCGGCACTGGCCGCTATCGCGGGCTCCACCTGGCACAACAGATGGATTTCGCTTTCAGACAAGCCAGCGAGGCTGGGTGGACCCTCACATGGCAGGCTGCGCGTCGTCGCCTCAATAAAGCAGCCGACCGTCTCGCAACACTAGGGGTTTTATGGGCCGACGCCCTTCGACGCGCAGGCGACCTGGCGGTCACCTCCTGGATCGTCTGGGACGGCTCCCAGCCTCCCCCCCTCCCCTTTTCCCTGCTGCGGATGTCGACCTCTGCGACTTGGACCAGGTTGCGCTGTTTGTTGACGCTCTCGAAAATCCCCCCCCCCCTTCCCCTCTGATCACCCCCCGCTGCGGCGCACTAAGGTCCTGACGGGTCGCAGCCTTCAGCTGCCGCAACAAGACATAGCAGCCTTCAGCTGCCACCCTGGATCGTTTGGCGCCCTGGATCATGCCCAAAAACAACCTAGGTCCCACCCGACGATGGCCCTCGTGCCTGCCGTGCAGTGACGACGGGGCGCCAGTGCGCATGGGCACGCGTGTCTTCCTGGCCCGCTTCTGTCCCTGGATGCGTTGGGTTTATTTCCACGGCGGGCGGCGGCACTGGTGCGAAATCTGCCAGGAGCCCGTTGGCGACACAGAGCACATCCTCAGCGACAAGCACTACGAGATGTCGGAGGCACGGTGCCAGGACGGGTGGCCAGACCCGAACACTTTCTTCGCTCCTGGAAATCTCTTGAGCAATTGTGGAGGGGAATCCTGGGATGCGTTCCACCAGCTGTCCTTCGTGCGGAAGCCTTGGCACGGCTGGAGGCCAGTCAAGCCCTCGGTTACCCGTGAGGGGGCACGCTCGCCCCCTGGCATCTCGATCCCAGATGACGCGCTACACGTGCCCATTACCTACCCCCTCTGGGACGATGCGCCAACGCACAACTGCCCCGGGGGCACCAGGGTGGACCCGGAGAGGGTGCGGACACACATGATGGACAGGCGGGGCGCCGCAAGGCCTCAGGCTGTCCGAGGGCGACGACGGGAACAGGATGCGAGCAGAATCGACCATCGGGCCACACCCCATACCTGGACAGGCTGCCGGCACGGCACCTCGGGCGCGCCTCTTCCTCCGCCCCCGCCGCCTCGCCCTCCTCCTGCCTGGGGCCCGCCCTGTCAGCAGCGAAGAGTTTTGTTGGCCGAAGACAGCGCGACGGAGGTCGACGCTCTCTCCCCGACAAGCCCAGCTGCCCTGGATGAGTCGCTGGCCATGCAGGCGGCCGCAGAGGTCGCCAGTCTCCACTCGGTTCCGCTGGACTCCCCGCACTCTAGGGCCCATCCCAAGGCAGCGCTCGGGGAGCTGATCGGCGCCGTTCGTCTCCCCTCACAATGGCCTTACTCTCTCCAGGACCGAGGACAAACGCTAAGGATAATCGCTTGGGTAGAAAGCCAGGCCTCGGTCGAGACGGTAGACGACGGTAAAGGCTCCACGCGAGAGGATCTCGCCAGGAGAGGTAACTGTGTTCTCGGAGTTCGCGTCTCCAGGATCGATGTCAACACTGAGCTGGAGGACCTGGATACCTTTCGGCTGCGGAATGCTAGGAACCTACCCGGCGGTAAAGAAATTGTCTTGCTGGAGTGGCCCTCAATGTGCAAGGTTGCATCCAGACCCCTGGAACGTGACAAAGAGAGCAGGGGGCTGTATATTTCCGTCACGGGCCCTACAGTAGACAAGATCGCAGACGTCACAGTCTGGTAGCCTCCTGCTCTGGGAGGCCCCATCCACCCCAGGGACGCGCAAACGCTAGGTCTCAGCCCCTCCGCCAGGTACCCCTCTAACAGGTGCTTTGTGGTCTACAATAGTGGGAAGGGTGGTCAGTTCCACGAAGACGAGACCAAGGCGAAACGCCCCCCTAGCGATGATGTTCCCTGGTATCGTGTGGACGAAGCCCCTTCTGACATCCAGTTCTGGCGGCAGTGCTGGGCGCTCGACCAGATCTACTACCTTCGCCAGAACCCAGCGGATCTGTTTGCCCACCAGCTGCCCCCGGTGACATTCCTCTTGGCCTTTGTGCACGCCCCGCGGTCCGAACGACTTTTGGCCAACGACCTGGGGCACACTCGTTCACTGGGGCTGAGCCTTAGGGCCAGGGCGGCCGCCACCCTGGACCAGAGCGTTCCCGACGCCGACCACACGCAGGCTGTCGGAGACGGCCTACTACAGCAGGCGCCGCCTCTCCCCCAGGGCCTGAGGGCGTTCTCTGACGAAGAGATCTCGGAGGCGACAGGCTCTGTCTTCCAGAGAGTGCGTCCTACTCCCAGCCTGAACACCCTCCACCGATTTTTGGACAAGCACACGCCGAACAGCGACGCGACCAGGGCCCTGCAGGCCACTTTGAGCCACCACGCCGCACCAGTGCATGGACCCCCTGGAACGGGCAAGACCACCTTCTCAGTAGCCTGCCTGGACATGTGGGGCTCCTGCCTACGCCCTGGACAGGCTGTCGCATTGGCAGCAGGTTCCAACACAGCGGTGGACCAACCAGCTCTGGCAATGATCGAAGCACATCGTCAGCGACGCCTCGACCCAGACACGGGTTTCCCTGATAACTTCGTGCGCTTGGCAAAGAAGGACCGTGTCAATGAGGCACTCGTCGACCTGACGCCTGAAGGTCACTACAGGAACGCCCACGGAGAATTCCCGTTCCAGGACGGGGACAAGAGCCAGGACTTCAGGCCCTACAAGGCGAGCTTACTACGGGAGGCCAGGGTAATCATGTCTACGCACGAGGCGTCCGAGGCCCTCGGTCAAAAAGACAGCCCCCACATCGTCCTCCTGGTGATCGACGAGGCTGGACAGGTCACAGAGCTCCATGCGCTCATGTCCATGGTAAACCTGATCAACAGTGGTGGGACCGTGGTCCTCGTGGGTGACCCGAACCAGCTGCCCCCCACGGTGCTCTCCAAGCTGGCGAACGACCTAGGGCTCTGCGTCAGCATTTTCGACCGGATGTTTCACGCGCTCCGCGGCCAAGAATCGTCCGTGGTTCACCTTTCGATCTGCTATCGGATGCATCCGCAGCTGCTCGCCTTCCCGAACGCAGCCTACTACGGGAAAGGCATGAAGTCTGGTATCCTGGGTCCGCTCAGAGAGCGGCCAATCGTTGAAGGCACCCCCTGGAGAGACATTAGCGCGCGGGAGCCGGGGCGACTGACAGCGCTGGCGAAACTCACCGAGTCTGACGAAGGTGGCCCCCGCGCCACCCTCGAACAGCTAGATCCGCCGCCAAGCGCAGACAAGCACCGTTTCCTGATGGTTCACACACCCTCCTGGGAGGTCACTTCAGACTTACAACCAGGCTTTGCCAATCTCCCGGAGGCAGCTCAGGCCGTGGACATCGTGCGTGCTCTTCTGCCCGAGCTCAACACTGGCGCCTCTGTCAGAATTGTGGTCGGATACCAGCTCCAGACGGCTATGCTCATGGATGGGTGGCCGCAGGGTCCTCGCCACCTCTCCGGCGCCCTGCGTAACACTAAGGGAAGCAGGAAAGGGCAGACCGGCAAGGGGAGAGACGGCTCTGGACGCGACGGGCAGGACACACCCGGCCCTGGACAACCCCTTCAAGGCCACAGGGTGGACACTCAACGTTGGCAACACGTGTTCCGAGAGGACCATGCTGCCCATACTGCTATCAGCACGTCTTTCCTTGGACTACGACAGATTGCGGGCGAGCACATGAAGGGTGGGGCGCCCAAACTCACCACAATCGACTCCAGACAGGGAGGTGAGGCGGACATCGTAAGCGTGCTAACTACGCGGAGCAACGGGAACTACAACTGGGGTTTCGTCGATGACGCCAAACGCCTGAACGTGGCGATCACCAGGGCTAAGCGGAATATCCTGATCTTGGGAGACGGACGTATGTTCGCCAACGCCATTTGGTCCCAGCTTCGCGTACTCTCAAAGTACGGGCGATTGACCCGCCTGTGGGTCCGGTTTCGTGGCCGCGCCCCTGTGGGCCACAGGCCCTCCCTGGATATCGACGAGAGTTTCGACCCACTCCACGACCTCGCCGCATGGATACCCTCGCCCGTCGCCTGGAGCTGCGACGCAAAGGTGGAGAGCGGGCAGAGCGAGCTGGACGCTGCCAAGAGGAAAGCGCGTGACGCCCCGGCCACCGGTTTCGCCGAGCGCTATAACACGCCCTTGGACGAGCACTTCGACTGGGAGACCCTGGGTAAGCTAATCTCGGGAGGGCTCCACGATATCCTCTCGACGCCTGCCTTTCACGTGCTCATATACCTGATGTCCGGGCTACGCCCTCACGAATTCTCACTGGCCACGACGCCGCGACAGCCGGGCATGCTTGACCGCAAGGATTGGTCGCACCTGGGCTTCTTGTTTGACATGTCTCTGGGGCTAGACGCAACCGATCTAGTCTACAACATGCTGTGGGCGGCAATGGTTTGGTCGCTCGGCCTGGGCACCCCCTGGGAAAACGCGAGCTACGCAGTCCCCGACGACTCCCTTCCTCCGTTGCCTCACACCAGTGGCAGGCGTGTAACACTCTGGAAGCGTCGCCCGTGCACCCCCAAAGGGCTCTTCCGTCAGGTCCCCAAGGCTTGGAGCACCGCCACCAAGAACTGCTGCAGACACAGGAAGCGCCCTGGAATGGCCGGGCTGGGAGAGATCCTCCGAGGGTGCGGTTCCATGATGGAAGAGTTCCGTGAGGGAATCATAGACACCGACGGCCTCCCCATGGAATCCTGCAAGGCCCGGTCGCTTCTGGTCGTCATGATGCTCATGCTCCGCGAGCCGCGAGTGTTTCTGTGGCCCTTCTCTCATGCAGAGCAGGCCGGGGACGTCATCGAAGCCATCCTGGGGTTCTGCCTCCCCTGGCAAGGGGTCCACCAGGATTTCCGAAGCCCATTCGCCCGAACCTGGAGCCTCACGCTGGACGACCTTGCCGACCTACACGGCCGCATCGAGGCGGTCCTTCCCCACATCTCCAAGCTCGTGGCGCTGGCGCATCACCGCCCGACTGCGCGGGAAGCCGGCTGCCCGCAGACCTGGGGCGAGATGGACAGGCAAGACTTTCAGCTAAAAGCGCCGATGCTCGTCCTCGAACAAATCGTCCCGGCAATTCTGACCTCCCTGGATACACGCAGCTGCTCAGTGTGTGCGCTACACGTCGCGCTGGCGGGGACCGACGCCTCCCTGGGCCCTGACGATCGGCTTGCGGGTCTATCCTACATCGGCGGCGGACTTGCCCTGTCCAAGACCGACCTCAATGCCCCCCCGCCACCGACCCCCGCCCCAGGCACCAGACTGGACCCTCCATACATCCCCGACGAGAGGCTCGCGCTCGAGCAGAAAAACGGCATTTACATGTGCGACAGGTGCGGAAAGGACCAACTGAGTTCCGCCGATGGCACCTGGATCTCCGACATCACGCGCCAGATGGTCGCTCAGAATAGGCCCCAGGCCTACATCAACGGCGCCAACATGGGGTGGCACTGCGACATCTGCTGGTTAAGCCACCTGGAGGAGCAGGGCCTCCCTACGCCGGCAGGAGCGAAACTCGCCGACCGAGTCAAGGAGCATGAGCAGCAGAGGACGGGCGCCAGCAATGACAAAGCGAGCGCCCTCCCTTCCCTGGGGCACCTTCCACTTGGCTTTGGATGCAGCCCCCTGGCGGACACGAGGACGTTAGCGGACCTCCTCATGGTGCCGACGGGCATGAAGATCCCCGAGCGAGCCAATACCACCATTCCCATCCTACGGGTCCGGGACGAGCGTTTCGGCTTCAAAGCCGCGCAGACACAGACCTACTCCGCGCGGTGCGACACATGCCCCCAGGGGGCCCCGCTCCTCGTCTGGGACCCTGGCTCCCCGCCCCTGGGATGTTTCATATGGAAGCCGGCGGAAGGTATAGGCGTTCCCGAGCAAGCTGGGCTGCCCCCCATCGACAAGCGAGCCCTGGCCTGGTGGGGGCGCCAATGGAACGCTACATGGTGCTGCCGACGCTGCCTTGTCCCGATATGGAACATAGGCCCCGCCACCCTGGATCACATTCTGGATCGAGACTTCAGATCTCTGTATCCAGAAAAGCTTCCAGTCCTTCCCTCGCTCAGCAGCCAGATTGGATTCGAGGCGCCTGCGGACATTTCTGATTCTCTCCCTTGGCTAGGCGTGGACGCCAAGGCCCAGGACCGATTCACCAAGGTCGGAGCAAGCAATCCCCCTGGACCCAGCGCCGCGGGCAGTACTGGTGCAACGTCAGAGCCAACCCCTAGGACCCTCACCCAGCTTTTGGAGCTCCTGCCAGACCTGCCAGCACCGCAGGGCCCGCTCCTGAGCGACAGGAGCGTCAATAACCCCACCCTAAGCGCGGAGGACCCCAGCAGACCTGGCACCGGTGGACTGTCCGCACGGCGATCGCTGGTAACTTCCTCTGCGATTTCCATCCTGGACTGGACTATACCTGGAGGCAGTTTTGCATCGCCAATCGCGACAGAAGCGCCCCTGAGCCCAGCTACGACGAGGCCTCCTTGCCTGACGAGTTCCTGTCAGAGTTCCTTAGGACCATATATGGTGACGACATCCCAGACAACTGTCCCCCTCCCAGCCAGCGCTGGGAAGGTAAGTGCGCGGCCGCGGCGCGAGTCGTAGCACACCTGACCAACGGCGAGAGACATAAGGAGCCCTGGAGGATTTACGCGGCGACGCTGGCCCCGGCAAATGGTCTCGTTCCCATCCGACATGAGATCAGCACGCTGACGGGCTTCCTACTCAGCCTCAGTGCCGATGCCCTCGCCTCTGCATCCATCACCTCCTTGGCCGAGTCTCCCCCAACAGGCGTGTTGACCATGAGCGACGACAGACCAGACACTCCCATGGCTGCCGACACAGACAAGTCCCAGGGCACGATGGACAACGACTCGCGTATGGGCCACCAGGACCCGCCCGACCACAACGGCAACGACGAGAGCGCGGAAGACGGGATCCCCCCTGCAAAGGCGGAGTCTCCCGACTTCGGAGAAGACGAGCCCCCTCGTCCTCTTACTTGCTCAGAGTCGGCCCCGGACGACGATGATAATCGCCCAGGCGACGAGGCGCCTCAGCAAAGTCCGTCGGCGGACAGCTCTGACTCCAGCCGCGAGGACACCACGACCTCGGCCGGGGAGGAAGCGCCCTACGCCGACCGCAGTAGCGATCCAGCCCGGGGACCCGCGAGGGACGAGAGAGCCCGCGACCGAGGTGGCTCGCGGACCGAGCGCTCTCCCGCGCCCACCCCGCAGCTCCCTGGACAGAGGCGCTATCACCCTCGCCATACTGGCACATCGGAGCAGGATGCACTCAACCGGTTGACCTGTCTGGAGGGGGGCGGCCCCATGTACAAAGTCTGGCGGGGCACGGTTGACCTCGAACGTCCCAACGAGACTCCTGCCAGACGCATAGCCAGGCTTCAGTCGGAGCTGGGCGCAGTCTTCTGCGCGCTGTGGACAGCGAACACGCGGCGAACTTGGCTCCCTGGATCCATGGCGCCCAAATCCGACCCGAGACTGCACGCGGCCACGGACATCAACAAGTTTCTTGATGATTGGAAGGACTGCGGGTATGACGCCTACCAGATGAACACGAGTCTGGGCTATGGCATTGACTGGGACAGGCTACGAGCCAACTACCTGCGACACTCCCGTACCGACGACAGGGGCAAAGGCAGCTACCACCAGACCGGCTGGCGTGACCGCGCGACAAGCTCCTGGGACACCTGGGGCAGCTGGCAGGGCGAGTGGAGTGATGGATGGCGTGAAGATCGCTGGCCGACGGGTGGCAAACGCGGCGGGGGGTGCTCCGACGATCGGGACGATAGAGACGAAAAGAGGCCCCGTTGGAGAGACTGAGCTCACTCCCCACTCTCTCCCCGCTCCCAGCGCCTTGCGCCACCGCGAACACCTCGCTGCACCCTGTTTCGGCCCTCCGCCGTTTTCTTTCTCTCCAACTGTGGGGCAGCCCCACTGCCCCCTTCCCTGGGCGGCACTCCTCCTACCTTTGGACCATGGTGTGCCGCTCAGTAATACCATCTGCACTCCGCGTGACAGTGCGCATCCTGCAGACCCTAGCTGGCCCCTGGCCCCGCTGCCCTTACTCTTACTGGTGGCCGCTGCATTCTCGCC
>CAUYUJ010014469.1:65000-72500 GCA_963575745.1 Prorocentrum cordatum
AGAAATGTGGCAAATCCCCTGTGTTTTTGGACCCTGACCCCGCGGATCTGCGTGAGGGGTGTCGATTTCGAGCCCACCCAGCAATTCAGACAACGCGCCCAGGGGAGGCTAAAAGTCTTGTTTGGGCCTCCCCCCCCCCTCGCGCGGTCAATCAACTAGTTACAGTAACCAGCAAGAAGTCAATTAGTTACAGTAACCAGCAAGAAGGCAGAACTGTAACACTGGAAACTACAAACTACAACTGGTACAGGAAACTGCGCATCACGGTCCTACAGCCTGGTGGCCCCACAAGGGGGCTGGCGGACTTCTCTTTTTGCTGATTTGACTTTTTAGATTCACCCCCGCTGCCCCTATGATTTCTGCTCGAGATGTTAGTGCTCGCAGAGCGCGTGCCCTGTACCATTCCCGCCGCTCTCTTCGCCCACCTTGGCCGCGAGGACGTGGACTTCGACCTTTTTGGCTGAGCGCGGCGCTTCCGACCTCCCCCGCTCCCTCCTTCCCTCCCTTCGGCCTCTCCCGTCCTCTACCATGGTACCCCGCTCCTTCTTCGCGACCTCCTTCCCGCTCCATCCCTCTTGTCCCTTCCCTCCCCCTCGCCCGCCCCTCCCGATTCCCCCAGCGCCCCCTCCTCCCTTTCCCCTCCCCTCCCCCCTCCTTTCCCTCCGTCTCTACCCCCTCTCCTCCCAGTGCATTGCCTCCATTCTCACCGCAGCGCCGCCGACTTGCCCGTCCGCCCTCTTCCTTCCCACGTCTTCCTATATCTCTCCCATCGTCTTTCCTACGTCCTCCCCCCATTCATGCCTGATCCCTCTGATTTCGTTGTCCCCTCGCTTCAGCGTTTCGTTCGCCCTTTGCGCCCGTCCTTTCCATTCCTTGTGCATCCCTTTCGCCCGCTCCGTTCTCTCGGTCCGTCCCGCACCTTCGCAGAGAACCCCGCCAGGCCTCAACCAGCCGCCACAGAGAAAAAATGCGGGCGCGGTTTCTGCTTACCGTGCCGCCGTGACATTGCAGCTGACGTGGTCCGACCCTGCCCCGCCGCATTTTGCCGCTGCACCTGTGGACGCTGGGGTAAGGACCGCTTTGGATTTAGGAGAGCCTCTGGTTTTCCGGCCGTTCATAAATCTAGGTCGTGGGACTTCTTCGTGGCCGAGGCTCGCCGTGGCCAGACAAACCCCCTCGTTCCTTATTTGGCGTCCCTCGTGGTAGCACTTTTACCGTGTGGTTTTTCTCCTCGCTTGTCCCCTCATTCGGACTCCTCCTGTGCGCTTCGAGTTGTCGGCCTTTTGTTCTCTGAGTCGGAACTGCGGCCGTGGGTCCTCCCATTCAGTTTCCTCCTTGTCAACATCATCTGCTTGGTGATCGGTTCCTGGGCCTCCCCTGGGGCCCCTCACTGCAAGTTCTCCATTCACGATCCATGTTGGACGGCCTCTGGGCTTGAAACGTACTCTGGATGCCGAAGCCGCGAAAATATGTTCGAACCTCCCCCGTGGACAGTGTTCCTGACGACGAACGGTTTCTGTGGCGTCCCTCCTCCGACGAGGAGGGAAGATGATGATGATGATGATGATGATGATGATGATGATGATGATGATGATGATGATGATGATGATGATGGGTGTATTCAGTACGGGAAGCAGGCACTGTAGTTGAGCATCGCCGTATGGCCATTGCCACTTGTGATCAAGCTCTGAGTCAGGGCGCCCCCACATTCTTGTGATGCAAGCCGCCATTCGCCAGCTTGTCGGACGGATCGCTGAGGGGGCCTCGACTGGCCTCGTCGTGTGGGCTGGGCGGCCGACTTGCCCGGCGTGTGAGTGCTCGCCAGTCTTGAAGTGTCCGCCGCTGACCTGCACGACCGGCGACGTTGCCCACATCTCGCCAGTGACGCCGCTCACGGTTGCGGTCATCTGCGCCTGCATCGCCCTGCTTGCCTTCTTCGCGGGCCGGCTGACGCGCTTGGGAGCTAAGACCGCGCGGTACGCCGACGACCTGGACGCCACTGCTCGGGCCCAGGTGGCTCAGTACAAGGCCGAGGCTTTGGCACAATGATGCTGGCCGCTGCTGGCCAGCACCCGCTCACTGCGTCTCACGACCTGCAGGTGGGCGACTTCTGTGTTGTGCGCTACAACGTTCCAGGTGGGGCCCTGTACCACGAGCGGCTGGTCCACTACCTGCCGCTGGGTGCCGGGCTGACCGTGTCCATCACCACGCCCGACGGCGACGAGTACGAGGAGGTGTGGGGCCTGCCCGACATCATCGAGTGGGAGCCGCTGCCGAATCGGCAGCCGGGTGGCGTGCTGATGGGTCGGCCGGGAGCGCGATACTATCGGTTCAGAGCTGGTGCGATGCCGACCGCTGCGAGCCTCACGGCGTCCGCTGTGGCTGCTGCTGGACGCCTGGGCCAGCCTGCGCCGGGCGGGCCCTTGGTGCCGGCCCTCGGTGGGCGCCTCGTCGGGCCGCCGGCGGGAGGTGCCGCGCCCGGCGCGCTCGAAGCCGGGGGCGCCGCTGCCCCGCTTGGCGGAGCACCGGGCGCGCCGGCGGCGGCCGCTGCAGCTGCGCCGGGCGGAGTGGCCCCGGCGGCGGGGCTCGGCGGCCTGGTGGCGGCGCTCGGCGGCCCAGCGGCAGGAGCACCAGCCGGCGTGCTGGTTCCAGGCCCGCTGCCCGCCCCCGCTGCGGCCGGCGCCGCGGCGGCCGCGGCTCCAGGAGCCGACGGAGTGCTCGCCGCCGCTGCCGCCGGCGCCCCAGGGGCGGCCGCCGCCCCTGTGCCCGCGGACGCGGGCGCCGCCGCAGCCGCCGCGGGCCCGCCCGCTGCTGCGGGAGGCGCGCCCGCGGGTGCTGCGGGCGCTGGCGGCCACGTCCAGGACGCGAGGGTGCTCCCGGTGGTGTACGACGCCATGGGCAACCGTCGGCGGGAGTTCCGCGAGGCGGTGCTGGCCTGCCGGGAGGACCAGTGGGCGGGGTGGCCCGTGCGCGGACCTCGCACCGCGCTCTGGGTCCTGCGGTGCATCATCGAGCACGGCGGGACGCCGACCGGGATGCACTCTCGGTGGCGCAGTGAGGCCCGCCTCCAGGAGCACGAGCCCGGGGTGCAGGAGCATGGGCGCTCGTGCCGGGCGCTGGAGGAGCTCATCTGCTACGACCAATGTAATGGTGCGAATCTGGCGGCCGTGGAGCTGCTGGCGCGGAACATCCAGGTGCAGCAGGAGAGGTACCGCGACAGGGGCGCTGGCGGCTCAGGAGGCGGCGGCCCAGATAGCGTCGACACGCACCTGTACATGGGCAGCGAGCTGACCAGAGGAGGAGTGCGTGTGTGCCCTCTCCTCCAGGAGTGGGCCAGCGCCCAGCTGGCCAAGGAGCAGGCGCTGCTCAAGGAGCGGCGCAAGGCCCGGGAGGAGAGGGAGCTTGCCAAGAAAGGGAACAACAAGAAGAACAATAAGGATGAGGAGGGGTGATGTTCCCCTCGGCCGCGCCGGTTCCAGGCGGCTGGCGCGGCCCCCTGACTGAGACGCCTGTGGACCGTGGTGCCTCTACCGGTCCGCCGAACAGAGAGGTTTTTGACATGCTGGGGCAGAGTGCCCGCCAGCGCGACATTTTTCCGCTGCCCCCGCTGTGCCGAGATCACGTCGGCGCGGCGGGCCGCCAGGACCTGTCCCGGGTCACCAGGCGGCGTGGGGAGGCTGCCAAGCACATCCTCGATTGGGGCGACGACTGCATCGACGCCCTGAACGACTTGTACGGCCACCAGGATCGGCCGGCGGTCCCCGCCAATGCTGGTCAGCGACACGCAGTGGAGCATGTCGAGTCGCGAGTGCGCGCGCTGGGCAAGCCCCCACCAGAGGCAGGCTTCCGCGAGGGGGCCCTCCGTGAGCTCCTCGCGGGGACGGGGATCTACCAGACGGGTGATCTCTCCTCCCGACGGCCGTATGTCAAGGAGTCCATTTCTTGGCCCTCGCCCGACGTGCAGCCCGTCCCGCTGTGCGCTTGCTTGGGTGAGGCCGAGTCTGAGTGGCTGGGCCGCTGGCAAAGCACTTTGCTCAGGCCAGATCAACCTACATCCGCAGAACGTGCTGAGTTCTGCCCGCGCGGACCTTTTTTTGATCCCAGTCTCTTCAGTAAGCCTCTGCTTTACGCCGATTTTGTCGCCAAGTTGCTGGCCCGCGGCATGGTGGGGCTGAGGGGGGACTGCGACGCGGCCACCGTGGGCTGCTTCTTCGTCGCGAAGAAGAACAACAAGTTGAGAGTGATATTTGATACGAGGTATGCAAATTTATTTTTTCGGGCGACCAGCTCGGACCGCTTTGCCGACGGCTACGGCGCTTGCGGCTTTCGAGAACCCAGGGCGCGACACCTGCCTCGCCTCGGGCGACATCGACAATGCCTTCTACAGGTTGCGGCTGCCCGACGGCCTGTCGTCCTACTTCAGGCTGCCCGCCCTGGGCGCCAGCCTGCTCGGGATCACGCACCTGGGCGGGGCGCGGCTCGCGCGAGGGGCGCGGGTGCAGCCTTGCGTCTGCGTGCTGCCGATGGGCTGGAGCCACGCGCTGGCCCTCTGTCAGGGCGTGCTGCGGCGGGCCCTGGACACCGCGGGGTTCACAGAGGGCCAGTGCATCGAGGACGGGAAGGCCGGGGTCGTGGTCGACGAGGAGGGCGCCTTGGCGGTCGCCGGCTACGTCGACAACTACGCTGCCCTGGGTCGCTCGCCGGCCATCGTCGACCGGGCCGCCCTCGCCGTCACGCGCGCGCTGACGGATAAGGGGCTGCGCACGCACGATGAGGAGCCGGCCGCCCGCGATGCCACCTTCGCAGGCTTAGAGCTGAAGAGAGGACGTGATCTTTCGATTAAGGCCAGGAGCATTTGGAGGCTTCGTTTTGGGATCGACGCCCTGCTCAGGAAGGGGTTCTGTTCTGGGGACGCTCTCAGAATCATCATCGGTCACTTTACCTGGGCTGGGTTGATTCGTCGTGAAGTCCTCTCTTTGCTCAACTCATGCTACCAGTTTGCAGAGCGGATCGGGCAGCGACAGGCCCGACTGTGGAGATCAGTGCGGCGCGAGCTCTGGCGAGCTCGCTGTATCCTACCGTTGCTCAGCGTTGACCTCAGCGCCGAGTGGTGACCAGATGTAGCCGCATCAGATGCTTCGCTGTTTGGTCTTGGAGTCACTGTCCGAAGAGCTCCCATCCAGCTGGTATCCTCTATTGGCCGTTGCAGTGAGAGATGGCGCTTTCGGGTTGACGGGGCCCAGCGGGCTCGCGAACATGCCCTTCGTCAGGCTCCTGTGGACTCCATCAATGACCCCGACAAGGCCCTTGAGAACCTGCTGGTCGACAACCCCGTGGTCTTCGACGAGGTCCCCATGGGTTTCCTGAAGTCAGACACCTGGAAAGTCGTTCATGCCTCGAAGGTCGCCGGGTCCACGGACATCTTGGAGCTCGAGGGGGAGGCGCTCCTAATGGCCATTCGTCACACGCTCAGAAACACTGGGGCTCTTGGGAAGAAGATCCTGTTCATAGTGGACAACCTACCATTGGCCCTAGCGGCCACGAAGGGGCGGGCAAACTCTCGATACCTCCGACACGTGCTTCAGAAGATAGCTGCTTTTTCACTGACTACAGGGTGCAGGATAGTTGTGCGGTGGGTCCTGCTGACAATCCGTCTCGAGGCGATCACGGTTTTTTCACTACTCCATATCACGTGCACCTTGCCCGGCCGCATGGCTGGGCGCCGGCGGCCAGCGGCGGCGCAGGCCGCCGTCGAGCGGGCGAGGAACGCCCAGCAGGTGGCCGCTTCCACGGTGCAGACCTTCGGCCTCTCGGTCCTCGAGTCCGCAGCGATCCGCCCGAACGCGCAGAGGCAGTACCAGGACCGCCTGGCGACGCTGGTCCTCTTCTGCTGGACGTACCACCTGGACTGGGACAGCTGGGAGACGCTGGACAATGCGGTCACCGCGCTGCTGAACCATCAGTTCCTGGACGGCAAGTGCTCGGACCTGGGGGCGCAGCTGATCGCGGCGCTGGCGCGCGTCTACCCGAGGCTGGCTCGGCGCAGCGGGCTGCACCTGCCGCGCGCTTGCCGCGCCGCCGGGGCCTGGAAGCGTCGGGCACCCGGGCGCTCGAGGCTGCCGATGCCGAAGACTGGCGCGGCGGCGATCGCCGGGGTGATGCTGTTCCTCGGCCAGCGCCGAATGGCCATCTACACCATGCTGACCTTCATCTGCTACCTCAGGCCGCTGGAGGGGATTGCGCTGCTGGGCAGGCACCTGGTCGCCCCGGTGTCGGCGGCAGGCGCGAGCTACGCGAGCTGGGGGCTGCTTCTCCACGACTTCGAGCTCGGCCAGCCGTCCAAGTCCGGCACCTCGGACGACGCGGTGCTCATCGACCAGGACAGCTGGATCCTGCCGGCGCTGGCCGGGCTCCAGGCGGCGACGCACGCCGACGCCTCGCTGTGGGACTTCGGCGCGGCGGAGTTCAGGACGAGGTTCAAAGCGGCCGCGGGCCTGCTGGGGCTGGGGCAGCTTGCCCCGCATCCCTACTCGCTCCGGCACGGCGGGGCGTCAGACGACCTTCTGGCCGGCCGCCGAAGCCTGGGGCAGGTGCGGGCGCGAGGCCGGTGGGTGTCTGCGTCAAGCCTGCGCCGATACACCAAGGCCACGCGCCTGCTGCGGGAGCTGCAGGAGGTCCACAGCGACATCTTCGGCTTCGGGAACTTTGTGATGACTCACTTCACGGGACTCGTCGAGCACGGGCTGACTGGCCCGCTTTTCGACCAGGTCCCGGCGAGCGTGAGGAGCCCGTTGCTTGCGAGCCAGAGCGGCGGGGCCACGTCCGCCGCCGGCCGCGGGCGAAAGCGGCGGCCAGCGTGACTCACCTGGTCCGCGGCGGGGACGTGGGCGCCCACCTCGGCAAGAGGTTCGCTGCGAGCCTGGGCCGGGCAGTGCGCTTGCGGTCGCTGCTGTTCCTCGAGCTCTTCGGGGGCTGTGGCCGCGTCGCGGCCAGCGCGCAGGCCATGGGCTATGCCGCGCTCAGCCTGGACATCAACGGCTCACCTCTTGAGAACCATCTCACCCCGACCTTCCTCAACAGGATCCTGGGCTGGATCGCAAGCGGGGCCATCGCCGGGATCTGGCTCGGTACGCCCTGCAGCACCTGAACCTGTGCGCTTCGGGTCCCGCTGCGAACTGCTGAGTACCCTGACGGGCGGCCTGACCTTTCGCCTGATCTTTTTAGCAAGCTCGATATAGGAAATAAGTCATTCCACTTTTCCCTTCACGTGATCCGTGCATGCCTCAGACACAATGTAGGCGTCATGATTGAGAATCCCCAGACTAGCTTGATATGGTCCTCGCCTCGCTTCCAGAAGCTCCTCAGTTTACAAAGCAGCACTTCTGTAATATGTCACATGTGCCAATTCGGCGCGCCCTGGGGGAAAGCTACTCGAGTGCAAGCCTGGGCCATCGGAGAATTGTGGGAGCTGTCGAAAAAATGCGGCGGCCCCCGAGGCAT
>CAUYUJ010014469.1:80000-95000 GCA_963575745.1 Prorocentrum cordatum
ACGGCCGTGACACATCTCTGGGGACCTCTTGGGGCCCTCATATGGCTTTGTTGGGGTCCTGATTTGCGTTTCTTGGGGCCATCTGGAACCCTCTTGGGGCCCTTTGGGGATCTTGTTGTAGCTTTCCGAGGCCGCGAGAGCCCGACGAGCCCGACGAGCGAACCCCGCGAGACACGTGAGAGCCCGACGAGCGAACCCCACGAGACCAGTGAGAGCCCAGCAAAGCCACACGATAATCCCGCGAGGCAGTGCTCATCCAACAGGCAATGCCCGATTGAGGCCCTCTGCGCACATGGGCGGCTGGGAAAATGTCGCCACATTCTGGATGCACCTGCGCACAGCTGTCGTGCTACACTGGTCCGTGCATATCGTTATGTACGCCCGCCCATACATGTATATTTCTCTATGCCGGCGCATGTGCATTTTTTTATTTTAAAAATGCCCATGCATGAATTGTTAACTCACAGGCCCAAGCATTTATTTTTGGCCGTCTGTGGCCAAGGCCCCCCTCTGCGACAGAACGTTCTTGTAAATGTTGGGGCGCGCTCAGGCCCCCTCATCGGCAGTTCAATATGCGTTGGGGGTCGATGGGCCTCCGGAAGCTGTCTGTAGAAAACGCCCCTTGCCAGCGCGCGCAGGGATGCCGAGGGCGGCCGGCAAGGCTGAGAATCATTCGCCCGACTCACTACGTGGCCCCCTGGTCGCGACGCTGGGCGGAGGCCTCCGAGTGCCCGCGGAGCAGTGCATACGGGGAAGGTTTCGGCGGGCGTTTCTGCGCTTGTGCGGCCGCCTTTGGGCGCGCGCCCGCGACTGCGACCGCCCGCGGGCGCTTCGTGAACAGTCGCGGGTGCTCGTGGGCACGCGTAGAAAGTCTCGCCAACCTTTTTGGGAAGATGTGAACACGCGGGGGCGCATGCCAGTGATCCCGCGTGCCTGTGGGCGCCCGTGGTCTCGCATGGCCGCTTGCGGGCGCCTCTCCCAGTAGCTGCGCGCTTCTGAATGCCCGCGCGCGCCCCCGCGCGCGCTGAATGGCGCTGCTATGTTGCGAGCCGCGCAAACTGCCCCCAGCGTCAACGGAAGCCCCGACCCCAGTGAAACAAAAGTTTCAGGAAAAAAAAAAAGAAGCTCCTGCGACGATCCTAGACACTGGGAAAGGTGGCATGGCGCGCCACATCGGCCCGCGAGACAGGCGCCGCTTCGCAGGTCGAGGAGGGGGCTATCAGCTCAAAGAGGGCAACAACAGGTGGCGAGATGAGAGGAGGGCGCAGCACGGCGACCATCGGGCTGACTGGTGGGCTCGAGCCGAGAGGGCGCTTTCCCTGATGGCCAATCTGAAGGAGAGAGGCGCGGGCCAGGATCGGCAGGATGCGCCGGCCCGCTCAGCGAGACACCTGGCGCGCAGAGGGGCGTCGAAGCTGCGGGGGGGGGGGGCCGCGGAGACAGCGAGGCCACGCCGCTGGCCGTGGAGGAAGCGGCCGCAGACGCTGGGCGCGCTGGAGGCGGACGTCGCGCAGGGCGCGGCGCTTCAGGCAGAGGGGGGGAAGTCAAGTCGGCGTGCGGCGACATGAGCAGGAACGTTCCGGTTCGGTTCGGCTCGGTTCGGTTAGGTTCCGAAGCGCCCCTGGTTCGGTTTGGTTCGGCTCGGTGTCGTAATCTCCCGGTTCGGTTCGGTTCGGTTCGGTTCGGTGCGTTTATGTTATGCTTCCGGTTCGGACCGGTTCCTGTTCCGGTTCGGCCCGTCTCCGGCCAGATCGCCGTCGAGGAGCGGTTCCGACCCCAGGCGATCCGATTTCGTTGCGCCCCTTTCGACGCCGATGGTTCGGAGGAGGAGGAGGGGGAGGAGGAAGAGGAGGAGGGGGAGGAGGAGGAGGAGGAGGAGGAGGAGGAGGAGGAGGAGGAGGAGGAGGGGGAGGAGGAGGAGGAGGAGGAGGAGGAGAGGAGGAGGAGGAGGAGGAGGAGGAGGAGGAGCCGGGGCGACGCAGCGTGCTGGCGCTGGCTGCCGCCGGCTGCCGCTGGCTTCCGCCGCCTGGGGCCTCAAATGGGCATCGATGGGGCCCTGGGCCCCCAAGGGGCCCCCAAAGGCGCCCCAAACCCGCGTGGGGGCTCCGAAGGGGCCCAAAGGAGCCCCAAACAAGGGCCCCACAGGGGCCCCAAAGGGGCTCCAAACTTTTTAAAAGGAGGCCCAAAGGGGCCCCAAACCCCCAAAGGGGCCCCAATGGGGGCCCAAAGGTGCCCCAAACCCGC
Source organism: Prorocentrum cordatum (assembly GCA_963575745.1). Lineage (NCBI taxonomy): Eukaryota > Dinophyceae > Prorocentrales > Prorocentraceae > Prorocentrum > Prorocentrum cordatum. Next base: position 82,245 of record CAUYUJ010014469.1, read on the forward strand.
ATGAGGGGCCCCAAAGGGGCTTCAAGCCCCAAAGGAAAGGGGGGTTTGTCGGGGTGGCTGAAGCAGATTGCTGGTGGGTCGGTTCCCGCGGGGACCCGGGTGCCCCGGCGGCGGCCCCCTGCCCTCGCGCGGGGGGGGCGCCAAAGGGGCCCGCCCTCCCGCGGTCCGCTCCGCGCCCTCGACGTCGACGTCGCCGACGATCGGCCCCCGGAGGTTTGGAGCCCCTCCCCGGAACCGGGTTTTCATCCTGAGGCCGAGGCCGAAATGACGAAAAACCTCCGGTTGTTATTTTTGCAGCGCCTGGATCTGGGGGTTGTCGTCATCGTCGTCGTCGCCGCCGGTCATCCTCCCTCCTCCTCAGTCCAGATGCTGGCGAGCCTCCTGCAGTCAGCCGAGCTGCCGAACAGGATGATGGCGCGGGGGCTGGAGTCGGCGGCAGCCAGGCACGCGAGTGCCGACGCGCTGTGGAAGCACTGCGCCTCCCCCATCGATGCGGCAGTGCTGACTCTCGCACGGATCGGCTGGCACTTCAAGTCCGAGCGGTACCTCGTCACGGACTTCGGCGACGAGCTCGACCTCTTGCTCCTCGGGCCTCGGGAGCTAGGCCTGGAGGCTGGCCTCGGCGCTAGGCGTGCCTCCGATCGCCACGAGATGCGGAAGCTCAGCCACGACCCCCTCTTGCAGCGGCCACTGCGCTGGGACGCCATCGGACGGCTACTCGGGCCAGACAGCGAGCTGAGCGCGAGGGGGCTGGATGCGTTTGGGGCCTACATCCCCAACGCGCACTGGACGCAGGCCAGGCTCTTTGATGCAGGAGAGCGGGGGCACGCGCGTTGTTGCCGCTGCGGAGCCGAGCGAGGCACCTTGTGGCACCGCCTGTTCGAGTGCCCTGTGCTGGAGCCCCAGCGGCGCGACGGAGTGTCCGCACGGCCCACGGCTGAAGAGGTGTGCAGAGCGAGCGCGGGCCCACGGGGGGTGCTCAGGCGAGAACTTCGCCCGCTGTTGGCTGCCTGCCCCAGAGCCGCCGCAGGGTCGCCGCACAGACGCTATGTGGGTCCAGTGGGTCTGTGGGCCAGCCGATGATAAGCTCAACGGCAAGCTGTGCCTTGATGGCTCGGCCCTCGAGCCGCAGTGCAGTGCTTTGCGCCGCGCGGGTTGGGCTATTGCACAGTGCGACGACGTCGGCAACCTAGTCGCCGGGGTGCGCGGCGCCGTCAGGCGAGACCTCTGCCCGCAGCAGACGGCCAAGGATGGCAGGGACTTCGCAGTATTATGGATGCTCGCCACCTTCGCAGGGCCAGCGGTTGAGGAGGTCAACATCGACTGCAGCTCCACCGTGGCCTGCCTGCGCAGAGGACGTGCATACGCCACGGCGCCCAGCAGGGCCAATGCCCACCTGTGGGGCAGGATCCTGGCGTGCCTCGAGCCAGGAACCTTCGAGGTGGAGAAGGTGCCAGCCCACTGTTCGAGGCAGGCAGTGCTCGACGGGCTCCTGGCGGAGGCCCGGCGGCGTGGCAGCGAGCATGCTGATCGCCTTGCCAAGATGGGTGCCCAGATGCATGCGGTGGACAGGCAGACGGTTGGCGAGCACCACGCGCTGGCGGAGATCGTGCTGGAGCTCGGGCGCTGGATCTGTCGGGCAGCCATCATCTGGCATGACATCGCGGCCAGGGATTGCGAAGGGCTCCCTCCTGCGGCTGAGCGGCGCCAGGTACGCTTTGCCGCTGCCGAGGCGTCGCAGGCGGCAGGTGGGGGCCGCTAGCGCCGCGCCGAGGGCCAAGCGGCCGCGCCTGGAGAGCGCCCGCTCGGCTGGCAGCAGCTCAGCCGCCCTCTCGGCCAGCGCTGTAGCCTTCAGCATCCTGGGGCATGCCCTCTCCCACGCCTGCGCTGGAGAAGGTGACGAAGCCCAAGAGCTCGTGGCGTGCACCAAGTGCGGCGCCCACATGACGTTGGGAAGTCGCTCTGGAGCGAGGCCTCGCCTCAAGGAGCGGTGCCCAGGCGACAAGGCCGACGCATGGGGCAGGAACCAGCGCAGCCTGTGGCTGCGGGGCTCCACCCTGGCGGCAGGAGACAGGAAGGGCCCCGAACCGCCAGGCGCAGAGTGAAAGGAGAGGGCATCCCCGCTCTGCGCTCGCAGGGGCCACTGCCTGAGCACGCGCAGGAGCGGTGCCTGGAGTGGCTTGGCATCGCAGCGGAGCCAGCTGCCGACCCCTCGGCTGCGGCGAGCACCGCAGGCAGCGCCCTTGCAGCGGCCGCGGCGCCCGTCGAGGCGGAGGGCCTAGGCGTGGCCCCCGCTGCCGCACCCACCGCGGCCGCCGCCGCCAGCCAGCCTCTGCGGCGCCCAGCCGCGGCGAGAGCTGGCCTCCTCGGGGCCTTCGGAGTCACGGAAGAGGAGCTCGCCGCCGCGGCCCATGCAGCGGTCGGGGCCCTTGAAGACCGCAGGGTGCGCCGCCGCATGGCACGCCGTGGCGATCCGCCCGTGAGTGAGTGAACTAGTGCATCGGTGTGGCCAGCGCCTGCTGCTCCCCTGTGCGAGTAGGCTTCCGCCGCCCTCGGTGCCCGCCTGGACACGGCCTCTTTCGGGGACGCGGGCCCCGTCTGGCCCTGTCTGTGTTCTGACCACCACTTGCCTTGAAGGCCCCGTCTTTAACTTTAACTTTACCTTTAACCAGCAGGCACATCATATAACGCGCGGGAACGCGGCAGAACACGCAGGAGCACGGCAGAACACGCAGGAGCATGGCAGGATAAGTAGGGAAATGGCAGGACACACAAGAGCACGGCATAATACACATGAGCACGACAGAAACCGCAGGAACACGGCAGACCACGCAGAAGCACGGCCGAACTTGCAGGAGCACGGCAAAGCCGACAGAGCACACAGGAACACGGCAGACCACACAGGAACACGGCAGAACACGCAGGAACATGGCATAACAATCAGGTACATGATATAACACACGGGAACGCGACAGAACACGCAGGAGCACGGTATACCACGCAGGAACACGGCAGAAGAAGCAGGGTAATGGCAGAACACACAAGAGCACGGCATACTACTCATGAGCACGCCATAAGCCGCAGGAACATGGCAGACCACGCAGCAGCACGGCAGAACACACAGAAACACGGCACAACAGACAGAGCACGCAGGAACACGGCAGAACACACATGAGCACGGCAGAACACGCAGGGGTCTATTCTGCCGTGCTCCTGGGCATTTTCTGCAGTGCTTCTTCGCATTTGGGGCATCTTCTGCCGTGTTCCTTGTCTCTTGGGTTCTATTCTGCCGTGCTCCTTGTTTTTTTTCTGGTTTGCTCCTTCGCTCTTCGGGCCTGTTCTGCCGTGCTCCTGGTCTTTTCTGTCGTGCTCCTTGGCTCCTCGGGCCTTGTCTGCTGCGTTTCGGTCTTTTTTCTGCAGTGCTCCTGGTCTTTTTCTGGCGTCGTTTTCGCTCTTGGGGCCTATTATGGCGTGCTCCTTAGCTCTTGGGGTCTATTCTGCCGTGCTCCTGGTCTTTTCTGCCGTGCTCGGCAGCTCTTGGAGTCTATTCTGCCATGCTCCTGGTTTGTTTCCGACGTGCTCCTTCGCTCATGGGGCCTATTCTGTTGTGCTCCTGGTATTTGTCTGCCGTGCTCTTTTTTTTTCTGCCGTGCTCCTTCGCACTTAGGGCATATTCTGCCGTGCTCCTTGTCTCTTGGGTTCTATTCTGCTGTGCTCCTCGTCTTTTTCTGGTTTGCTCCTTCGCTCTTGGGGTTTATTTTCCCGCACTCCTTCAGCTCTCGGGGTCTACTGTGGCGTGCTTATGTTTTTTTTTTTGTTGCCGTGCTCCTTCGCTCATGGGGCCTATTCTGCCGTGCTCCTGGTCATTATCTGCCGTGCTCCTTAGCTTTTGGGGTCTATCCTGCCGTGCTCCTAATCTTTCTCTGCCGTGCTCCTTCGCGCTTGAGGCATTTCCAGCCCTGCTCCTTAGCTCCTGGGGTCTATTCTGCCGTGCTCCTGGTCTTTTTCTGCCGTGTTCCTTCGCTCTTGGGGCCTAATCTGCCGTGCTCCTGGTCGTTTTCTGTCGTGCTCCTTGGCTCTTGAGGTCTATTCTGCCATGCTCCTGGCCATTTTCTGCCGTGCACCTTAGCTTTTGGAGTGTATTCTGCCGTGCTCATTTGCTCTTGGGGTCTATTCTGCCGCGTTCCTTGTCTTTCTCTGCCGTGCTCCTTCGCTCTTGGGGCCTATTCTGCCGTGCTCCTGATCTTTCTCTGCCGTGTGCGCCCAGAAGCTCTGCCAAAACGATCACCGCGACGATCCGCGCGGCAGATGCAGGAACACGGCAGAACACACAGAGCACACAGAGGCACGGCAGAACACAGAAGCACGGCATAACAGGAGCACGGCAGAACACACAGGAGCACAGCAAAACACGCCCCGCACGCACGCCGACACGCGCGCCACGGCATACCTGCGCGGCATGACAACAACAGAGCATTTTCCACATGTTTGGTGGACTAAAGCGACGCTTCCCGTTCTTGTCCGGTCAGGTTTGTTTGATTCGTTTTCGCCGCGCAGTGCGATGGGTAGATCCAGGTCGCCCGGGCTACTCCGTGCCAGCGATTGGCTGCGCAGCAGTACTGGGAGCGATAGAGTCATATGCCTCATCATGAATCATGCATATCTTGAACACTGCCATCATGTTAACTGCATTAGTCATGCGCCACGTCTCGCGCTTCGTCGCGCGCGCGGTCGCGGGGGGGAGGAGATGGCGAAGGAACTCCAGGACGCGCGCCCTTTAGGCCACCAGGCTGGTGCGCATCGTCTCGCCAGGGCACTTGAAGGTCGTTCGAGAGTAGTAGCATCTCGGGGATGCAGTCACACGTCGGTCTCACTCCAGACCATATAAGGAATGCACGAGTCGCTCTGTGCCACAGGTGTAGCAGGCGGTGTAGAGTCCCCTCATCTGGTTGATTATCATCCACCGTTATCTAAATCTGCAACAGCACCTCAACTTGCAGGCGCTCGCACACGCGCGAGCGCAAGCTTAAGAGAGCAAAGAGGCGGCGAGCCGCTGACGTCTGGGGCGCCCCTGCTGAGGTCGATCTGCTGGTCCAGGACCCTGGCCGCCGATCGCGATCACATTCTCGACGCTCCGGGATTGGCCGCGATTCCCTCGAGGCTGCCGGCCGAGGATTTGTGGGAGGGAGCGAGCAGCTCGCAGGAGGAAGGAGCAGAGTGAATTGACGATGATCGAGCTCGTCGCCTTCGCGCGACTCGTCCCCTGCTTCTCGCGCGACGGGGAGTCATTGAAATCGCCGTTCGTTCGCGAGCCGTCGAACAGCCCCCGCCGAACGCCGCCGCGGCAGCAACGGCCAGCAATACATGGACAACGTTACGAATCCGTTTTGGCATTTCTGGCGTTCAATTTTAAGCGCCCAGGGCTAAGGGGGCAAGGCGCGCGAGTCGATCTTCTGGGAGGTGGCATGGGTTCTTGCGAGATAGGAGGGGGAGGGGGCCATTCCGATCCGGAAACGATTTGATCATGCCCGTCGACCCCGCGGCATTCCTCATGAATATCACACTGCATGATCTCGGCATGTCGCATATGTGTCGTAGCACGGCGTCTCTCTCTCTCTCTCTCTCTATCTCTCTCTCTCTCTCTTTCTCTCTTTCTTTCTCTCGCTCACTCACTCTCTGTCTCTGCACTAGTTCGCGCAGAACACGGCCTGTTCCCCGCGTATTGGTTGATCAAAGGTTGGGAATGCCGCGGCAAGCTTTAGGGGCTGGTCGCCATCGTGTTCTGAGCAATTTGTGAAGGCTGTCAAGGCCCCTTCGAGATGCCCGAGCCCTGGCCCCCTTCGGGCGCGCGCATTTTCCTGCGATGGGCCACGGGGGAGCGCGCTAGATCACATCGCGGAAAAAAAACATACGCACGAAGCCGAATATTGCACGGGGAATGAACGTCCGAGCGATGGCGAGGAGCAGTTCTCTGTAGCGTTTCTCGCAACCACTGATCGAGTGCGCGCGCGTCCTACGCGTGCGCGCACACGCGCGCTGAGAAGTACTTCGCCAAGATGGCGTCGGCTGCTCGTTTTCGGGATTCGCCGACGACGTCTTCCACGAACGTCTTGCCCCCCGGGCTTGTCGACGGCGAGATGACCGCCCTAGACTGCGCGGGCGGTCAAGGCGCGCGCTCTGCGAAAGGGGGCAGCGGGATATTGAATTGCGCATCCAGGGCGCGCGGGCGGGATGGGGCGTCGCCGGCCATCGTCGGCGCGAGAGAAGATTTCGTCTTGAGCGCGTTGGTGGTGGAGGGCCAAACGGGCCTGGAAGCCTGCGTGCTGTTTGAGAGTGAGGTCGGAGGGCAAGACAGCGACGTCGGCCGGCATCTCTGCGCACTCACGATTGGCTCGGCCACGAGTTGGTCCAGTTCCCGCGCGGCGTCGCTGAGTCACCGCGATGTCCTTCGGGAGTAGCGAAGCTGGCCGAGCTCGGGGTAACATGCGGGTCGGGGGGCGCGACGGCTGCAGGGCGCGATGCGGCGGCCCACGGACCGCAAACAGATGATTTGTTGCACTGCGCGGTCGCGAATTTTAACGGGCTCCGTGCTCTAACATCACCCGGTTAACCCTGCAACGTAATCTGGGCACTCCATGGCTGCGGCAGTTCATGCGTGAATTGGCCCTGCATCGCGACATTAGTGGAGCGGAAAGCTCAGGCGAGGTGTGGGGCGCCGCGAACGATACTTGCGTTGAATTAGTCCATGCTGATTCTGATTTGGCAAATGAGTTTCTTGCATTGTACCCCCAGTGTTTTTCTGGCAGTTGAACGTGTTACCGCGGCGTTGTTCGACCAGCTGTTTGACCTCATTCTTGTTCTGCGACAAGAAATGTGAGCTGAGCGAAACGAGGCAACGGGTACTCCGCGCGCCCTCGGGGCCCCCGCGTTCCGAAAACTCATCGCGCATCAATGTTCGCTGCGCGGGGTCAGGCCCATGTCGAACTAGTGGGTAACAACGAGCCAGCGCCCGAACTGCTGTTCTGCATTTAGATGTCGCGAGTACACATCACCATCTTGAACGAACGCGCACGCAGAGGAAGGGCCACTTGGAACGGGCGCGCAGCGCGCATGAATTGGGAAGGGCAGCTGCCTGCTGAACTTCAACGTGGACAATATTCTGCAATCCCGCTTGGTTGTTCCAGTGAGCTCTTCGCGCATATGTGTCCTAGCGCATCTCCCGCTATCGCTGCCTCGCCGCCCATTGTCGCGAGGTGCACGTCCACGTCTCTCGTCGGCGCCAGCAGATGGCGAGCGCCCTCGGCGCCAAGGGCGGGCCCGGCGGCAACGCTCGCGAAAGTCGGCTGCCGCCGCCGCACCGAAGCGATCGGGGCAAGGGGGAACAGAGCCTGCGAGAGGTAAGGCCGCTCAAGCAAGGCCAGAAAACGACCCTCGGTTTTCTTTTGAGGCAGATGTTCAGCAGCGCGCGGCAGACTCGCGCAATGCAAACGGTTATCTGCGACATTTGGTGGATGGTGGAATCATGCGCCGTCGCGCTGGCCGCGCGCGAGCAAACGTTCAACTTCGCGGACCGCGATTTCGGGTCTCCAAGCATCTGGGGGATCTCGGAGGCGCTCTCAAGACGCACGCGGACGCGAGGCTGGGCGTAGGTGGCGCTCCGGGGATTTATTTCCCAGAGGGCCTGCACAGGGAGCTGTTCCATACTCGGAACACAACAACTGGTCCGTCGACAAGGAATGCGATTTGGTGTTACAAAGTCGGGTGCAGAATGTCTTCCAGAAATGTGTGAATAAGGTGACCGTCGTTCTGAGACCCGCAGATCCGCGCCATGATTGCTTCGGCCTTCAGCGCCACGGAGGGCGCGGCCAAGAAATTCTGACCAAGCGCCCGCCCGCGACCTATCTCGAGCGCGACCGAGTGGCTCGAGGGCATGGAGGGCTGAGTTCCTCGTCGGCAGTGGCCTGCACTGTTATACTGTTCTTGGGTGGCACCACTCAAGGTTGTCCTGCTGATGAGCCGCGTAGTGCTGAAGCATGCACAGTCGATGTACTCCAAGTGTCTGTTTCGAGTGGTGCCACGCATTACCTCCCTCGTCTGGCGGCCCAGGATAAGGCCTCCGAGTTCGGAGGCGACCGGACCCCTTTCTGAGCGCTCAGTTCCAGGCGTGTCTTCCCGTTTGAGAATCGTCACTGGTTCTTTGGCCTCTCGTAGTGTCAGGCCTGGCACATTCGTATACAGAAGCACGTTGACGAGTGAGCGCAGGTTTGTTTGAGCACAGGTATGATCTAATGATCAGTTGCATGAGCCCAAGACTGCTTAGTTGTCCCTCTCGCCTCTTGGCCTCGTCGACCTTCCTCGCTTTTCCTTTCTGTCGTTTCCTTCCCGCTCTGTGCGTTCGCTGTTTAGGATTTCGATTGGTTTTCCCACCACGCCTAGGAGTGTTTGCCAAACGCGATTCTTCTCGGGGTACAGCTCCGAGGGATTCATGAAACATGCTTCCCGCAGTCATCCCATTCGTCAGTGACTGTTGGGGTGCGCCTTGGGATCGCGACGGCCCCAAAGGTTGGCGCCCCGTCACCTCGAGGCCCAGCCGTCGAGGGAAATCCGCTCTAGCAGGCTCACCGCACCATACCCCGAGACAGTTGAGTCAGGACATTGTCGACGGAGTTCTTTGTTCAGGTCGCATGACCGTGCGTAGTGCACGGCCATGCGACCTGAACGGTCAAGCCATCAGGGCTCTTCGAAGTCGAGGTCAAGGTCCAGGTCCTCCTCCTCCTCCTCCTCCTCATCCTCCTCCTGGTATTCGAGCATTCTCCTCCGCCCCTCTCCTGCCGCCGAGGGCTGGCTCCCGGGCGCGCCCGCGGGCGCCCGCGCACCTGGCCACCGCCCGCGGGGGGTCCATGTCGGAGCCGAGCCGCTTATCGTTGTTGCCGCTTGCTGTTCTCGCCGCCGGAAAGGGAGGAGGAGGAAGAGGAGGAGGAGAAGGAGGACGACGACGAACAGCGCTGGTGAGGGCAGACCGTTTTGGTCGCACATATGTACGTCTTACGGGGCGGTCCTGGCGGACATTTGTCCGCAGCAATCCTCGCACGACGCTGAAGATTATGTGATAGTCATGCTCAGTTCTTGTGTGTCCGGGCCAGTAGGAGTTTATGTTGACTGTGCCTCTACCTTCCAACGCTTGCATGACCATTTATGCGATGTCGTCGCAGTGCTCGAACGCGCATGTATGGCAACGCGTGTGGCACGTTTTCGACGATGACGGTATGCTGATAGCGTACAGGACGAAAGCACCTTGCACGCAAATCGATGTAGAATTAGGCCGCACCAGGGCCTGGGAATCCATAGTGGACGACTCGGCCGATTCGTCTGCGAAGCAGGGGAAGGGCTGTCACCCGTCTGCGACTGTTGCTGCCAGATACTTGGCAGTTTTGCACCTGCTGGCGGTCGAGGTTGGCAGGTGGACGGCGCAGCAGGAAATCCTGAGGGTCGATAGGAGTTGGCTCGATGCCGATCAGATCCCTCCGTCTCCTCTAAGTCTCCTCCAGCTCAAGATCTGGATATGCGTTCGCCTGCAATGTCGGTCGGCCTGGGTCGACTTTTGTTCTCCGCCGAGTCGCCCCAAGCGGACTCTGAGCTCGAGCTGCTTGTGCAGATCGAGGGACATTGTATTGAGATGGCCTCTATGTATCAGGCTGATGGTCAGGCTGTGTTGGCGGGGAACAGAGTGGCTGTTTGCACGTCCTGTGGGGGACACGCTTGGGGGCGTGCAGGGAGCTTAGTAAAGCCCTGTCGCGACCCGACTCCAGAAATGAAGCAGCAGCGGAACGGGGCGGCTAAAGGCCAGTTCCCCGGATGGCCCCCGCAGAATCGGTCCCATTGCGGAAGCCATTCGGCAAGATTTGGTTTGCCTCGTTTCTCGCAAGGCGCCGAGTCGCGCCTTCCAGGAGGCCCAAGACGGCGAGCTCCAAGCCGGAGTGGGTGATGTGTGTTCGTGGGGTCGTTTGGGGCTTTTCGTCAGGTTTGGGTTTATCCAAGAGTTGGCTGAAGCATGGGCGACCCGTGCCCAGCGATTGGAGGCGTCGCGTTGCAAAAAGAGCGGGCCGACTAGCGTGAAGGATTCGGACTCGTCGGAGCAATTTGAAGTCTCCATGATTCGTTTCGTGTGTAGTTTCGGCTAGCGTGGCATCGACATGCGTGGCCGCACCAGCAACAGCAAAAGAGGCCGAGAAAGAATACCTAGAGAGGGAGGGAGGGAGGGAGAAGGGAAGAGGAGGCGGGAGGAGGGATGATGATAAGGAGGAGGAGGAGGAGGACGACGACGATGAATGCGGGAGGACCGCGAAGTGACGACATTGACAGGCTCCAGCTTTCTTCATGACAGGCTCCCAGACCTCCTCTCGCTCGCCTGCCTCCTCCTCCTCCTCCTCCTCATACCCTGCCTCCTCCCTCCTTCCTTCTCGTCCTCGGTGACCTCCTCCTCTGTCTCCTCCTCTTCCCTTCCCTGCCTCCTCCCTCTTCTCCCCTGCCTCCTCCCTCATCCCCTCTCGTCCTCGTTGTCCTCCCTCCTCATCTGGGGTCACGCCGCTGCCCCTGCTGGCAGAGCTGAGGAGGATGAGGACGATGACGACGAAGGACGAGGGACAGGTAGAATGACGAGGCTGGGGCGAGGAATAACGAGGAGTAGGAGGAAGAGGAGGAGCAGGAGGAGGAGAAGGGGGGAGGGGAGGGAGGAGGAGGAGGACGAGGAGGTGCAGGAGGAACAGGAGGGTGAGTAAGATGATAATGATGATGCTGCTGATGATGCTGATGCTGATGCTGATGATGATGATGCTTATGTTCATGCTCATACTCATGCTCATGCTCATGCTGATGATGCTGATGATGCTGATGATGATGCCGATGCTGAGGATGAGGATGAGGATGATGCTGGTGCTGATGATGCTGCTGGTGATGATGACGATGACGATGATGCTGATGATGGTGATGGAGATGGTGATGATCCTGCTGATGATGATCATGCTCATGAGCATGGCCATGCTGGTGATGGTGATGATGGAGATGAGGTTGATGATGGTGGTGGTTGTGATGGTGTCGATGCTGCTGATGATGATCATGATCATGCCCCTGATGACGATGACGGCGGTAATGCTGATGGTGGTGATGGTGGTGGTGAGGATGCCGATGATGTTTTTTTCATTATTGTGCTGAGACTGAGGAAGCTGGAGATGACTACGATGGTCATGATGCTGATGATGTTGTTGTTACTGCATCTGACGATGCTGCTGCTGCCGCTGCTGATGATATGGATTATGATCTTGTCGATGATGGTGATTGTGATGATGATGTTGGTGGTTGTGATGATGGCGACGATGGTGATGGTGATTATGATGATGCCGATGCTGCTGATGCTGTTGATGATGATGCTGATGATCATGGTGGTGTTGGGGATGATGATGACGACGATGATGAGGAGGAGGAGGATGGTGATGGTTGTGGTGGTGAGGATGCGGATGGGGATAGGATGATGATTCGGATGGAGATGAGGAGGATGATGATGGTGGTGGTGAGGTTGAGGATGCGAGCATGAGGGTGAGGATGAGGACGAGGACGATGACAAGGATGAGGATGCGCATGGGGATGATGATGAGGATGAGAAAGAGGCGGAGGAAGAGAAGAAGAAGGGGGAGGAGGATGTTTTGAGGAGGCTCTGAAGGAGGATTCAGAGGAGGCGGGGGGGAGGGGGAGGAGGAGGAGGAGGAGGAGGAGGAGGTGGAGGAGGCGGAGGAGGATTGGAGGAGGAGATGGACGAGGATTGGGAGCATGAGGAGGAGACGGAGCTGGGGAAGGGAGCAGGGAGATGAAAGGGATACGGGGGATGCGGCATAGAGGAGGAAGGCGGAGATTGAGTTGGGGGATGCGGAGGAAGGGAAGGAGGAGGAGGGTGAAGAAGGGGTATGAGGGGAGGGCGGCAGGATAATGGAAGAGGAGTTTGGACGACGGAGAGGGGGGAGGGGGAAGGAAGGTAAGCAAGTTCATGCTTCGGCAGCCACTCCGGCAAACCATTGTGTTTGTTTCTGGTGTTGTTTTTATCGACAGATGAAGAGCGATTGTTATGTATGGAGTTGTTCAGCACGCTGCATTTGATATTTCGTATTAATGAGTCGGTTGGAAAAGACTCATGCGCGAGGGGATTAGCGAGGTCACGATTCGCCATCTGCAGCTTGCGGTGTTCCGTCATCGGGGGCGCCTGTTCCAGAGTGGCTACCACATGTACTTTTTTGTCACTTCGTTTTTCGTCCGTTCATACGTATTCCACGCCATTGGGCTTCTCGGGCAAACACGAGGGTACCGCCAGTCCCCTTCTCACCCTCACAAAACCCTTCACCTGTCCCATCCCTCTTCCGTCTCCCCTCCCTCTTCTCCACGCTTCCGTCCTGCCCATGTGCCTTGTCTCTCCTCCCCTGCACCGTCCCCTTGTCCTTCTTTCCCTTGCCCTATCTTGCCAGTGAGCCCTCCAAGAATGAAGAAACGCGCCGTCCCTATCAATTGAAGGTTGTGGATTTTGGACAACTTTGTCCCTCGCTATCGCCTCGCGTTTGTCCTTCCCTGTGGCCCAAGCCAGTGCTGGGTCGAAGGCCGAACCCGGGCGCGTCGATACAGCTCGGGAGTTGTGAGATTCCCCGTGCTTCTGTTCCCTAAATGGCCTGCTCTTGCTCCACTCGCTTGGTGGAAGGAGGGGGCTGGGAGGAGGAG
>CAUYUJ010014469.1:100000-142884 GCA_963575745.1 Prorocentrum cordatum
ACTGCTACTGCTACTGCTGCTGCTACCACTACTATTACTACTACTACTACTACTACTACGACTACTACTACTACTACTACTACTACTACTACTACTACGACTACTACTACTACTACTACTACTACTATTACTACGACTACTACTACTACTACTACTATTATTATTACTGCTACTGCTACTGCTACTGCTACTGCTACTGCTACTACTACTACTACTACTACTACTACTACTACTACTACTACTGCGTGTCCCCATGTTGTGTTCCGTTTCGGCCCGTCTTGGTGGTGTTTTGGGCCCACCCTGCGGGCTCTTGGTTTGTTTGGGGGCCATATTGGGCGCCTCTCGGGCCGTCTTGGGCGCTCTGGACATCGAAAAGTGACATGACGAGAATGCTAACACCATACAAACAACATGTGCTTGTTGTACGATTGCGGTTTCTTGGGCCGCTCCCCAGGGGCTCCACGACGGCCAAAATGGCGCGCAAGAGGGCTTCAGGACAGTTCCCAGGACCATTTGAAACCATGTTGGATATGCATGTCCGGAAAAACGCGCTCTTGGCCCTTAGAAGAGTCACGCAGGGACCCCACAGAGTTGTCGGGCGCGCGCAGGAGAGCCCGGAAATCCTGGCTGGGGCCTCCTGACAGAATACTCACGTAAGTTTAACTTACATGAGTATCTCTCTCTCTCTCTCTCTTCAAGGGGCTGGTTCAAAAAAGGGAAAAATTCAAATGGACCTGTCGACATTCCAACTTGCGCCTCATGGCGCGGTGGCGGATATATACATATATATATATATATATATATATATATATATATATGTGTATGTATGTAGCTTTATATGTACATCAATATATGTGTATATGGATACGCGTGGCAATATGTATACACATGCATACTTGCACGCATCTATTTCATCACATCGTATGGCAAGTCGTATTCAAGTATGCGTATGTACAGGATTACTTGCATATGCAAGTATGCGCATATGCATGTATACATCCTCATCACCGAGCTTTGGGGCAGCATTATCGGCCCTGCTCAATGGATTTCCTGGTCCCTCCTCGTCGTTGGGCCATGTTCTTCCGACACATGTTTATCTCCCGCCCTTTTGTCTTCCGCGCATGTTCGTCGCGTAGCGTCTGCATAGCGACTGCTGCGTCGTGCAAGCCAGGACTCTGGAGATGAGGTCGAGTCGTTCCTAGAGGACGACTTCGATGCGCTCTCCGACGAGGAAGCCGATGAGGAGGATCGCCCTATGGGTCGCCTTGCTTGTCCCGCCCCCTTTTCTCCCCCCCCCTCCTCGCAGTGCCCATTCCGCGATGCATTTCAACTTCGAGTTCGTGGTGATAGAACCGAGCCGAATTAGATTTTCACGCAATCCGATGCGGCCAGATGCTTGCAAGGCGTTGTTGTGTATCTTGTCGCAGCCGATCCGATTCGTTTTCGACTCCGCGCCGATCCAATATGATTCGACGTACGTTCCGATTCGATCCGGTTTCCTGGTTCGATGTTGATTGGTTTTGCCTCGTTCTTGGGATTCCTCTAGTCTTCCGACGCCGTTTTGGCCGAGTTCATTCCTTGGAAGGCCCCATCTTGTTGTTTTTCGCTGCGGCCGCCCCGCCTGAGCGTTGATAGGATGGCTGCGATCTAGGTCACTCCCACGGGCGTGGAGAGTTTCGCACTTCGCGCGTCGCGGCCTGGGCCAGACAGCTACTCTTCTCCAGATTGGCCTCGCGAGGGCGCGAAGACACGAGTGCGTCGCGCACCGCAGGGCGTGAGGCACGACGATAGTTGACCCAACGAGAAATCAGGCGATGTTGATCGGGGTGGCGCGTGTCGTGGGCGAAAAACGTATCCGTATCCGCGGCCTCGCGGGCTGGGCCTCTGGGCCGCGACCCCGTGGATACTGGACGTTTCGTTCGCGGATGCCTCGCGCGGAGCGCATCCGTGCGACCGCGTAACCGCGGAATTGCTTCCCAGAATCCAGACTGCGAGGGCGCGGATACAGATTTGTCGTCCGCTCGTCAGGGGCAGCGCGTGCAACATCGCCCCACGGCGATCTTGCTGACGTCCTGCCAGACGCCCGGTCTGCCGAGCGGCGAACCGCGCTGCCAGAGAGGGCGCGCGCAGGCCGAAGCCGACCCATGGCGCGCACCTGCTGAGTTGGAGGCCGAGGGCTGCAGGCCCAGAGGAGGCGGCAAGGCACCCCTGGCTGGCTGTTTCGGGTGACGCGGAGGTCGGGGCTGGCCAAGAGGGGGCTGAGAACCAGGACTGCATGGCCCCTCTTCTTATTTTTCAATGCGCTTCGTACTCCCTGGTCCGCGCACGTGCCTTGGGCCATGATTTGCGACCCCCCCTCGTGGACGCCTCCCCCTCCCCTTGGCGTCTCGAAAACATAGAGACAGCTTGCTCTTCGCCTTCGGCCTCTCGAAGCCCTTACCGAACCTCGGGATCGTCAAAGAACGATGCAGGACGACGAAGAAGTGGTCCCAGGGAAGTGTGTCTCCCGGCCGTCGTACGACGAGGACACATCCGTTGGAGGACGTTCTGAATCGCTCTCAGAGCGTTCTGGAACGCTGTGAGAAGGTCGCGGCGCCCGAGACATCGCCCAGAGCTGCCGGATCTCAGAGATTCTCGATCTACCCTCACCCAATTTTCTAATCGTCATGGTTTCGTCCTACGAGAGGCCGGACCATAAACATCCATCTGAAACCATGCAGTGCACGTGCTTATTTCGTTGTCGGCCTTAAAGGCTTCGTATTTATGTTTAGTGCTCATGTCTGGCGACGACCATCGTCGTTAATTGATGTGTCGTCGTGGTACGCTCCACGAAGGAGGTGCGGCCTCGTGAAGCAGAGGGTGCATGCACCCCGCTGAGGCAGGAGGTGCCGCCTCCTTTTCGCCACCTCAGCGCGGCGGCGCGTGCATTTGTTCTGCCCGCGCGCGCGACCGTCACACCAGCCGCACCATCGGCTGCATGCCAGTGCGCTGCATGCCGGTGCGCGCGATGATTGATCGGGAGAAGCCCGCCGTTGTGACCGCGGAGCCGCGCCTTTTCGCGACGTGCCCCACTCTGCCCTCGAAGTTCTCGCCCCTGCAGGTCCAGCAAAGCGACGGTTTTCCCCCCGCGAAGACCATGTCGATGAGCAGGTGCGCCGTCGGTTTCGCGTGCCAGTTTCTCGGCTGCAGCTTTGCAAGAAAGGAAAGCAAGGTCACGAACATGCTTGCGGAGTCGCGCATCAAATCGCGCATGGAGACGCATTCCCCTTTCAGCGCGTGGCTGCAGGTGCGCAGGCGCCGCATCGCATTCAGCGCGGCGTCATCCACGGCGCTCTCAGAAACGCAACATGTCCGCGGCCGCGTCTGTGCATAACGGAGCCAGATGCCTCATATTGGCCGCTTAACCGCGAAATTTCGGGCACGCCTGCTTGGGTTTCACTGTGCGCTCGCTGACGTCCCGCAGCTTGTCGGGCGTACCGTGGCGGTCGCAGTGCGAGCGCAGCGATGACGTCCTGCAGCTAGCGTCTGTTCGCGTGTCTCGCCCGCCGGGAAGTCGCCGACGTTTGCGCCGCCATTTGGGAAGGGGGGGCGGGTGGGGCGGTGGGGGGGCAATTGTTGCGCGCGTCCTCGCCCTCCTTTTTCACCTCTCCCCGCCCTCCTTTGCCTTCCATTTTTCCGTTCCCGCTTCTTTCCGCCCTTCCCATTTGTTTTGCGCGAGGCCAGTAGCCTCTCGCGGGCGTGCGCCGCATTCCCGGCAGCGCCCAGAGGCCGAGTTCCAGGCAGGGGGAAGGGGGCAGCTCTGCTTGCGCTGTCCAACCAGCGCGAAGCTGCACGAGGGCGCCGCGTGCTGGCACGGGGGGGCCCTCCGCAGGGCCCTGCGATCGTTCCACGCCTGTTGTGATGTTTCAGGAGGGCGCGAGGACGGGGTAGAAACCTCCATTGTCTGATGATGGCGGCGTCGTTCCGGGCGCTCGTGAACAGGACGGGTTGCGGAATGCCGAACACTGGGATTCTCATGTTGCCACGGGGTCCGTCAGGGGTCATCTCGACCGACGCAGATTTTGCCGCGGGGCGAGATCCGCCGCGGGGCCGCGGAGCTTCGGTTCCGCGCCCTCCGCGTGCGCGCGTTCACCCTGGCCCGGCCCTTGCCCCTGTAACGGCGCGCCCACGTTGCCGTGCGTCCCCGGCGCCGGCGGCGCTCAGCGGCGGGAGGGGCGTTCCCTTCCCCTCTTCTCGATGGCGCTTCGGGTTCCGCGCGCGATCCGCAGCCGAGCATTCCTTGGGCCATTACGTTCGTTTGAGAGACTTCCTCGCCGTAGCCCTGTTTGTCTTTGGCCTTGTCGCCTCCCGCCCTCAGGTCGCCCGGGCCCCGGCGTTCCTTGCCCTCGCATCGACTGTCAGCGATTGAACGCCGCCCGCGGACACAGTATTCCTCATCACGTGCGTTTGCAGGTTCGCGCGCGGGCGCTTTCTATGTGGGCGGCGGCGCAGTGGCGCCCGCAACCGTTCGGCGTTTCCAAAACATGGCGGCGTGCCTGCCCCGCAGCCCGCCCGACGCCTCCAGCCTAAAACTGCTTTTGGGGGTCTGCGCCGTCGCGGGCGGAGGCGTCTTCCTCTTCGTCGTCGCCGCGTTATTTTTCGGCGCCCTCGCGCTTCGCAGGAAGCCGCGCCTCCTCGCCCCCCCGCTTGCCATCGTCCCAAGGAGCCCGCGCCTCCAGCATCCCAGCGGTGGGCGGCGCCCACGACGTCGACAGCGCGGCGACTTCGCGCGAGTAAGACCGCGATGTCGCACGCAGCGCGCGTGCGCGGGGGGCGGCCTGCCTCTGCGCGTCGTTGTTCGTTCTCGGTCCGCCGCGCTCGCTGGCAGAGGTGCCTGTGGGTGCTCGCGGCAGCGGGGGACCCCTTGTCTCTCGGTCCCCCTCCTCTCCCTCCCCGCCCCTTCCTCACCTCCCTTTTCCTCAAGCGGGTATTCCCAGCCCTGCCATGTTTTTGTTCTCCTGGTTCCCCTCCCCTTCTCCCTCCCCGCTCTTCTTCGGCCCTCGGCCCATCGTGGTTTTCCGTATCTTTGCGCTAGTCTTGCCGCCGTCAAAGTGATCTTGCGCGAACTCCGGTATCTCCGGCGCTTGCATTTTCGGGTCCACGATCAGCGCGTCGCAGGCTTCGTCCTCGGGGGTGCGCGTCGCCTCGACTCAAACCTTCCCGGGCTCGTCCACGAATGTGCAGGGCCGGGCATAGGCCCGCTTCATCTCGTCGCGGCTGGCGCGCCATTTCGCGCTTGCGCCTTCCTTCGTGTCTTTCGATCAGAGAATGTATGGGTTCGGTTTGTGTTGGGGTTTCGGTGTTCTGCGATATGTGGGGCCAAGGGGCCAAGCTGACAGCGACGACGAGGGCGACGAGGACAAGAGGGGAGGCAGAGCAAGAAGACGACGAGGGGGCGGAGGGCCAGCACCCCCATCCGACCTGTCGGCCCGAACCAAGAGAAAGGGCAGTCACATTGGAGCCAGATTGACATAATCTTGGGGTCAACTAGGGCTTACTGGGTCGTGTCGAATTCCGAAGTCGTCTCGGACTCATGAGGTCGTCCTGGGGCCGCCTCGGAGTAAAATCGGGGCCACGCTGTAGCATTAGTTCAGTCGGAAAACAATGGGTTCTTGTCGGTGTTCTTTTGGGGCCGCAGGGTCGCTTTGGGATCATAATGGAGCCATTGCTTAGCAGGGGTGGGCATCTGGAGGCGGCAGGGGTAATTGTGTGATCCTTTCAAAACCCTTTAGGGTCCATGTTGGAATCATTTTTCCGTTGCTGTCTGTCTCGTTGTTGCTGCTACAGATTTTGCTTTTCTTCTTGCTGGCGTTGATGTTGTTGGTGCTGTGTGGGCTGCCCGTGGTGTTGGTGCTGGTGACGCGTTAAGTTTCGGAGCCTTGTGGAGCCATCTTGGGGCCCTCGTGGGGCCTTCCTGGGCCTCTTGGGGCCCTGCGGGAACTTTCTGAGGGCCCTTGATTAAGAGGCCTCCGAGAGGGCCAATAATCCAAAACAATTCTACAGGGAGGCTTGTAATGCATGGCTTGCGCGCGCGCGGAGGGGATCATTTTGCTTAGTCTGCGAGCGTCTACTACTAATCCTATGTATTCCCGCGCGCGCTCGCCGGGCCTTGATTTTCCTACTCTTCGAGCATGTTTTTCAGCGCCAATGTCTTCGAGCACGTTCTTATTTTTCCGAATTAAAAACCAATGGGAAACGACGCCCATGGCCGTTTCCCATTGGTTTTTGATTATTCGGCGGTTGAAGGGCGGCGCCAATGGCCGTTCCGCATTGGTTTTTGATTATTTGGTGGTTGTCGGGCGGCGCCCATGGCCGTTTCCCATTGGTGTTTGATTATTCGGCGGTTGTCGGGCGGCGCCCCTAGACGTCTCCGATTGGTTTTTGATTATTCGGCGGTTGTCGGGTGGCGCCCTGGCCGTTTCGTATTGGTTTTTGTTTATTCGGCGGTTGTCGGGCGGCGCCCATGGCCGTTTCGTATTGGTTTTTGATTATTCGGCGGTTGTCGGGCTGCCCCCTGGCCGCTTCCTTTGTTTTTGATTATTTGGCGGTTGTCGGGCGACGCCCATGACCGTTTCCGATTGGTTATTGATTTTTCGGCGGTTGTCGAGCGGCCCCCTGGCCGTTTCCCATTCGCCCCTTGTGCGCGTCCATTTTTACATATAACAAAACATGTATCCTGGTGCGTGCGCGCGCAATTGCTCATCGGAGGCACTCAGCGACCATGTTGCTTCATCGTCCGCGCACGGGTGCATCTTGACCAGTATTCGGACGTGTTATAATCTATATATATATATATATATATATATAAATATATATAGGGCCAGGGACCCTGGACGGACCCCGGACGGAGCCCCCCCCCCAAACGAGTTTCGGCCTTCCCCGAGATTTTCGGGCGGTCCCAGAAGCGCCCCAGACGGCCCGAGACACTCCCAAGAGGGGTCCACGAGCGCTCCAAGACAGCCCAAAACGCTCCAAGAGACCCCAAGACCGCCCAAGACCGTCCAAGGGGGTCCCGAGACGCCCCAAGAGGCCTCCAAGAGGCTTCCCAAGAGGGCTCCCAGAGGGACAGTTCATTGATTTCTGTATGGTTTTCAGAGGTTTTTCTGGTTCTCCCTTTTTCGGGCCAGCATCAGCCCGAACCGGCCCGAGAGGATCCAAATATCGCCCCAAGATAGCTCAAGAGGCCCCCCAAAGAGCCCGAAAACGACCCAAGAGAGTCCCAAGAGGGCTCCAAGACGGGCCCAAGAGAGCCTCAAGAGCGCCCAATGAGGCACCCAAGAGGGCCCCAAGACGCCGCCAGGAGAGCACCACGACGGCCAAAGGCCCCCAAGACGGTCCAAAAGGGCCCCGAGACGACCCAAGAGAACCCCAACAGGGCCCTCAAAGGGATCCACAAGGGCCCCAAGAAGACCCCCAATAGGCCCCAAAACGCTACATATCACCAGGGCTCCCAACACTGAACTTCCATGGCACCCCCAGAAGCCTTCCAATATGTCATTTCCTCCATCCTTCTTCTCCCCGTCTCCCTCCTTCTCTTTCCCGTTATCCTCCTGTTCCCCCTCCTTCTCTGTATATTTTCTGCTCCTCCTCCTCTCAACATCTTCCTCGTATATTTCGCTCCTTCTGCTCCTCCTCCTCCTCTTCCTCCTCCTCCCCCTCCTCCTGATCCTCTTCATGTTCCTCTGCCCCCCCCCCGTCAAGATTCTAGCATAACCAGTGTTCCTCTCTCTCTCTCTCCAACTTATGTTCTGCGGAGCCCTTCCGCAGCCATCTCGGTTGTATCCCAGATCTCCTGATAATACTGAACGATGCCTCCAGATAGTACTGTGCGCACGCACGCACTCCGCTAACGTGCGAAACTCTAAAGGACCAAGGTCCATGGCGCACAGCGCCAATTCAGTCTGGTGTGTACATATATATAACAATAGTGTTATATATGTGTATATATATACATATTCGTATTAGTCTTAGTATTGGTATTATATATATATATATATGTATATATGTATCGTATGGATTCCGGCGCGCGCGGGGGATACGCGATTTATCTTAGTCTGTGACCATGTATACTAAACATATCATGTTATTAAAATTTCCCTGTAACACAAAATGCGCCCTTATTGGAGAACCTCATGTGTTGAACTATTCGGCCATCTTGGAGCCTTCGGGGGCCCTCCTGGGCCCTCTGCGGGCCCTGCGGGAGCCCTCTGAGGGGCCGAAGAGGCCTCCAAGAAGGCCAATAAATCAACGCATATTTAAAGCAAGCCGCACCTTATTCGAGAGCGTATTGTGTTAAGTTGGTGTTGAATTTCGGGAAAGCCCCCAAAAGGCCCAAGACAAATCCAAGCAGACCCCAAGAGAGGGATTTTTTGCTTCCACGTCTCTTGCGAAACTCGGGTTGAGGTTCGGAAGGCCTCCGGGAGGGTCCCGATTTGAGGTATCCAAAAAGTTCGCGTGAGTTTCGAGTGCGGTTGCGCAGCTCCAAGAAAGTTCGCAAGACGGCCAAAGAGACCCTGCAGACGCCCCCTGGGGGCTCTGAAGGGACCCCCTGGGGGCCCCAAGCGGCCAAACCCAGGATTGCAAAATTGTTTTTCAAAGGATTGTTTGACGTTCCCGCTTTTACGGGGTTCCAACGTTCCAAGACGGCCCAGGAGGCCGCCAGGATCGCCCCAAAACGCAAGAGGCCCCCGAAAAGGACCCCAAAACGACCCACGAGGGCACCAAGGCGACCCATGAGGCCCATGATGCGGCCCAGGAAGCCCCCAGGACGGCCCGAAGCGGGGGCCCAGGGGGCCACCGGAACTCACGTTGCAAGGTTTTGTCCATCAGGATCACCTTTTGTGAAGCGGCGCGGGGGAATGCAGAGAGCCTTCGCAAGTAGACGCGGCACCTAGGTCACCATGTATCCGAACATTGTCCGAAGTCGTAGGGCGATCGCAAAGTGTCTTGGGAACCCTTTTGGGAGCCTTTTGGGGGCCTGCTTGGGGCCTGCTGGGTTTTTTTTGTGGTACTCCTCCTCGTATGTGTGCTGGTGCGCTTGGTGCTGTTGTTTCCCGTCGGCCTTGTCGCAATGGTGCTGCTGATGGCGCTGGTAGTGCTAGTCGTTGTGTTGCGTCTTCCCTTCGCGCTGGTCACACTGGTGCTGCTGGAGGCGCTGGTGCCGCTGTTTCGCGGAGGGCTGCTGACTCAGAGGGAGGAAGGGTACAGACGGGAGCGAACGTGTATCCGCGGCCATTTGTATGGCCCGAGCGACCAGCCGCCTCTTTGACCGAGCCGCACCGCGGCACGCTACCATACATCGAGACAGAGAAGGTTCCACCCTTTACTCTTGAGATGTATCGCCGGTCGCGCGGCTCCCTCCTACTTCTGGAACTGTCGTTGGTACGGTACAACAGAGATGGGTTTATGCCTCGCATTCGGCGAAGCATCTGGTTGGGCTTCCCAAGCAGCTTTAAACTTGGAAGCGGAGCTGGCCTTTGGTGGTCAGATCTAGCGCGTCTCCTCGCTATCCACGGCACTATCTGGTGGACTACCGACATGGTCGGGCATCAGGGTGGAATGGCTCTACGCGGAGGAGCTCTATACCATCGCAAGGGCACTTGCACTTTGCCTCTGCTCACGCAGAGATCTCCTACCTAAGCCCAACATCTCTGCGCTAGTGCACTCCTGCAGTGCACCAGCCTGGGCCAATTGGCCATTTTTCGAAGATTCTATACATGACAACATGCGTTACAATATCGCGCCGCCACCACACCCGCGCAAGCTGACGGCAAATTCACTTCACAAACAAGAGCCACTTACAACCGACTCTCACTTACGGGGCCATTGGGTTCGCATCGCTATGTTTGGCCTGCGTTGGGTCGCCATTGGACGCGCCGATGGGCGCATGCAGCGCGGTGGAGACGACGCGCGCGCTACCGGCCTTAACGGGCCCCGCCGGTAACGCACCTTTCCGCGAGTTCGCTCGGGAGGTACAACGCCTGGGTCGACGCGGCCGCAGGTGCTGTGACCCCCTTCCCAGCAAGCCGCCGCTTTACAACGTTGCCTCGGAGGTCTCGCAAGGGCCATTGTCGTGAGAGTTGCCCCAGGAGTAATCCACTTTAGAGTGAACCCTGGTGGGCGCCATGCCCATGGAGCCACCTGCGCAGTGCTCCTCTTCAGCGCTAAGTTCGAGAACCTTGAAGTGGAACGACTACTTAATTCGGGGGCGGCTCTCATTGATTTTCGCGCCCATGCGGGGGGACCGATCGACCAGGCGCTGGCCCGATTTGAGATTGCGCGCTTTGAGGCAAACGCCGCGGGGTTCAACGTCCCAGAGTTTCAGGTCCTGGCAATAATACGATTCAGAGCCCTGGGTGTCGGTACTTCGCGCGGCACAGCAAGTGCTACAACCGCTGAACCACCGCGTGCCAACGACCCAACAACAGTTCGACGCTTTACTGGAACGCACGAGGGCTTAAGCCCATATTGCTGAGCGAGCCCCCAGTGAAATCGGCGGTGCGTTCAGTTGCGGCCACCGCGCTGATGTTTCTCATAGTGCTGTTCATGCGGGGCAACCTGCCAGCGCTGCCCAGAATTGCGAACCACGACCGAACGAGACCACCGCTCTATTATGCCGGCAAGGTGGCCGGCCCATGGGGTCGCGAGACTCTTGGGTCAATATCAGGGGCCGTCGGCAAGGGCGGCCCTTATCCAAGCCGCTGCCTTCATGGGCTCGGATGGGGGCCCGCAGAGCCCGACTTTGACTCGGGCGCCGATGCAGACACTTATTCACTGAAGAGCAGCAAGCGCAGTTTGACGCGACCAAGGCCACCAAATTTGGTGACCAAGGCCACCGAATTAACTGAACTATTATTTGGCGACCAAGGCCACCAAAGGCATCGACGCCGACGGAGACGTTTTACGAAGAAGCCAGTTCGAAGAGCACGACGCGCAGTCAGACGTGCGCTGCTATTAAAGGGCAAGGGTAGAGGCAAGGGTAAACGACGACTGCAACATGGCAGAGGTTGACTTTTCCAGCTTCCCTTGCGAACCGCTGCACGGGGGAATCTTCCTGGGGGGGGGCAGAGACTGTAGGCGCACCTTCAGGAAAAAGGCGCGGGGCGTCGGGGTGGCCCGAAGGATGCCGGCGGGAAAGCCATGGGATGTGACATCTGCCATAGCGCCCTACATTTTCGTCGCGAATGCCCCCGGGGCGACGGGGGAAGCAGGGGCCCGTCCATGCATGTGGCTCAAGCCGACGCTGACCTCCAGCATGTCGGTTTCGACGCTCTTTCTGCCGAGTCAGAGGGCACTTCCACATCCGCCGCCCACTTCGCGCCCGCGAGGCACATGAACGCCGGCGTGTCCCTCGAGAGCGACGCCGAGGAGCTCTTCGAGGATTCGAGGAGGTCTACGTGGGCCGTGCTGAGGCCGATCTCGCAGACTGGCTGGGCACCCCCGATCGCGGGGCAACCTGCGCGCGTGGAGATCATCGAGGAGCGCCGCTCATCCGCCGAGTCCGACTACAAGGTGGCGGGGGCACCTGCGCACTCCGATGGGCATTGGCCGGATAGTTCTGATGATGGCGCGATGCCGTCCGCGGAGGAGGAGCTGCCATTGGCGCTCCGACCGCAGGTGAATGGGGGCCCTGCGTGCAGGGCAACCTGCGATGATGATCCCCTGCGGGGTGGCCCGCGCGACGCTGGTGACTTCTCTGAGCGGGGCCAGTGCGACTTCGGACGCAGCGGGGGCCCCCGTTTCACCTCTGCGCTACATGACCGTTGTTCGAGCCGCAAGGCTTGGAGACGCGTGGGGCGCGCTGGCGATGGCGATGAGGAGTGGGGGGCTGAGAACACTCCGCCATGTCATCGCCGGCGGAGTCATTCGCGCAGGCACTCGCGCGCCCGCTCAAGCGGCGCGCAGCGCCTGCGCCCGCCAGATCCGATGGGATCACCTAGAAGGGCGCGGTCGCGGGGCAACCCGCATCAGGGCAATGAAAGCTCGGGCGAGCCCGAAGGCCAGCGTCGATTCAGATAAGTCGGTGACCAGATCGACGGGGTTGCTCGCCAACGCGCACCAGACGGCTACAAAAGGCATTCGCGGGCACAGGGCAACTCCGAGCATCGAGTCCGCCGCTGCTGGCCATGGTGGGACGCGCAGCGGGATCAAGCCATTCGCAAGATCATGCTCCAACAGAAGAGGCGGCGCCAAGACAGCTGAAACGCCTGAGACACAGGCCGACAAATAAGCCAGCGTTGCGGATCGGAAGGCATGCTGAGAGGAGTTCTGTGGATGAGCACTTCGCGGACCGCAGACCGAATTGCCCGATGTGGCGCCCGTCGCGGAGCCCCGACTTCGAGAAGGCCCCATGGGTCTGGCCCCGCGGCTGCGGCGAAGGTCGCCTGGTTGGCCCGACCTGCAGCCCGAGCCGCACGCAACTTACCAAGGCGGACTACAAGCCACTAGATGGGGCCCAGGCAGGATTCGCAGAGAAGGAGTGGGAAGCCCAAGATGAGGATCACCGACTTAAGCGTTGCAATCGGGCGCACCTCGAGGCCCGACCCCATGCGCGAGCGGCCTTATCTGCGGGGGAACCTGCTTCCTTCGGGAAGGTGCCAGTAAGGGCCAGGACGGGCGGGGTAACCCTCCAGCTGCGGCTGGTAAAGAAGACGAGGCATCCGGCCTCGCACAAGCCGTTGATCCCGCAGTGCTTGCGTCTGCGTCTGAATACCAGCACGAGTCCTATACCGACGAAGACACCGATGCATAGTTAGACACCGATGCGCAAGTCACGGAGGATACGGCCTTGGAAGAAGGCGACACAGCATCGCATACTTGTTGGACGGATAGTCATTGCAATACGAGGCAAGCTGCCCATTGGAAGATAGTATTTGGATTGCAAAAAGAGTGCCAATATCGAGTATATGAGGATCCATTGGCATGGGCAGGGGCGTCCGTCAGACAGCTCCTCGCACAAGAGCGCGGGGGAACCCGCTTCGTCCGCTGGCGCGGGGGAGCCCGCTGAGAGAGCTGACGGGCCTCCGAAGGCCCGGATGCCCTCTCTGAAGGAGGTGGATCTATCTCCATCCTCAAGCTTGCGGAGGTCACCTAGGTCGAAACAGCGAACCAGTTCAGCAGAGGCAGACCCTGGAGGAAACATGGCGAAGCGCCCTGACGGGGAGCCCGCGGGGGGCATGCCCGTAGAGCGCGCTCCAGCGGCAGCCGCGGCGGCAGCGTTCCA
This sequence comes from Prorocentrum cordatum, assembly GCA_963575745.1. Lineage (NCBI taxonomy): Eukaryota > Dinophyceae > Prorocentrales > Prorocentraceae > Prorocentrum > Prorocentrum cordatum. The sequence continues at coordinate 113,262 of CAUYUJ010014469.1, forward strand.
GGGCGGCGGCGCCCCCGAGCCAAAGGGGCCCGTCGCAGCGCGTGGTGCCGCCCCTGGCCGCGCTCGCCGCCGAGCTGGCCATGCTCTCATTCGGCGGCTTAACGAAGCGTCATGCCTCGCGGCCAGATGCGGAAAAGGCAAGCGCCCCACTCTAATTCCAGGGCACTAGGAGCTCCGAAGGTGAGCAGGTGCAAGTTCAAGGACATCCGCGAGAAGGAGAAGGGCCCGTCTGGAATTGCGGGGTCACCCGCTGAGCCCGCTGCTGCGCCAGCTTCTGCGAGGGCGCCCGCTGCGTCTGCATCCGCGGGGCAACCTGCTAACGTCCCCGAAATGGCGCAGTCGATGATGGTTGGAGCCGATGCATTGTAGTGCAGTGCTCATTGTTTGCACGGCAACGCGCGTGACTGATGCAATGGTCGAACGCCAGCGTGTCCGTAACATGCTGCGCAAAGAGCCAGCCCTTACTTGTTGCGGCGAGGAGCATCGAGAGCGATGCGCTGGAACGAGAGCAACCAGTCAATGCTGTTACCGAACGAGCATGAACGGCGTTGCTGCTCGGAGTGGTTCGCGACAGCCACCCGGCACAAGCAAATTCATAACGACGGCATTTCGTATAGGTTCACAAGTGCGGTTGTCTCGTATGACTAGTTTGATGGCTGGGCATGCCTTAATGACTCGCCGGCAAACTGGCCACCAGAAGGCTGCCAACATTATCGTAAGAAACATATGGGCGTCATCAAGCACTGCATCAAGTCCAAGCATTGGGCATCCCAAGCACTAGCAGTATTGGAAATGCGCGACATAGTCGACCGCAGCACTGGCGTCGGCGCCCCCCCCCAACATATTTATACCACGCGTTCGTCGCCCCCCCCCCCCCGAGGCGACGCGCGCGCCGGGAAATCTTCTGGCACTTGCGTCGTGGCGGGCGCTTTCTGGCCACGCCGCTCAAGAAACGATATGCTACCATATTGGCGCGCTATATGTTCGGGTCGGACGCGCGCCTCCAAGGTGAGCGTGTAGTATTCGTATATTAGTATGTCTCTGCGCGCTCCATGGCATGCAGGAGAACCAGAACCAGGTGAAGACGATTATTCTCAGCGGGGACACCGTCCCGACCTATTATCTGAGGCCCAGCAATGGGCACAGCAGCCCAGGCATCAACTGCCCAGAATCAGCGCGTTCGCCGGTGACAGATCTCACCGAGAATGGAGCGCCGCGATATTTCATGCACGGGGCCCTATGGAGGCGCATTCCGGGAACGTTGAATGTCGGTCTGTCGCGCCGAGGCGAAGATGACCTTAAGGGGTGGCCAGGTAGACAAATGATTCATGGATGCGTTCATATTTGCCCGGAGATAAGCGCATCCAGTCACGCCTTCGGGCGGGCGCCGTGGTGCTTATATTAGCAAGCCTCGAGAACCTGATTCGAGATGGTATTCCAGTCTGGCGATCCACCAACGATATCATTATGACTTCGGGGGTGAGGGGTCGCATCCCGGTGAGCTCCCCTGTCCAGCTTATCGGCATCGAGGACAACGAGGAGGAATGCAAGCATTGCAGAGTTTGTCAGGTACGGGTCCATGATTGATGCGCTGAAGCTCAGCGGGGTAACCTGCAAGGGCGTGTGCTTCACGACTGGTGCGAACGTCTGTGCGCCCCCCCCCGCGCCGAAGGGGTGGATCACTCCGGGTGCACCTTGCCACCTGCGTGCACCCACGCTAAATTCACCCAAGAAAGAGATGCACCATTCATCGGTATTCATGTTGCACGAGGTTAATCCAGCGGGGGCACCTGCAGATGGCCCTGGATCCCGGATGCAGGCCCAGAGCGCGGATGCGTCGGCTATCACGCCCAGTGGTTTATCGCCAAACGACGGGCTCTTCGCAAACGACCCGCGGCGCACGCAGGCACAGCAGCTGCCAGCTCTTGCGGGGCAATTTGTTGGATTTGCGCTTGTGAGTGGGCCCGCAACTTCGTTTGGCACTCCACAGAGTGCTGATAGCATCAACAGCCTACAGGCCAAATTCCAGAATATGAGGATGGATCCACAGCTCCCCCAGGCCCTACAGGCCATTTCACCTTTTGCATTCCCGCGCGCTGCTGCACCATCAACTGCGCCGACGCGGCAGCCAGTGATCATGGGCCAGCGCGGCAACGTGCGCCCCGCAACGGAGGCAGCCTAGAGGGCCGACAGTCCGCTGGGACAGTAACAGTGGATGCACAGACAGACGCAGGAGGCGATGGAGAGCATGGGGCGGGATGGAATTGATCTGCCAAATTCAACTTGGACTCCGCCCTGGGAGCATGCGCCTGACGCGAATCCGTCGCCGAACCTCCCGAACCGGAATGGATCCACACCCGCGTTTTTCAGCCGCCCAACTGATGACCCAACAGCGGCCAATAGGCCAATTGCACCACCGATGGATTCAGCTATGCTCCCTGACTACTACGCGCAGACGGCGGGGGCACCTCGGGTCGGGGGTCAACCTGGGAACACCGGCGCTCTTGCGCCAGGGCAACAGCGGACGACTTTTGGAAGTCTCTGTTCACAGGGGGAGCAGGATGCGAGGCCGGCATTCCAGGCCAGGTACCGCGCTGCGTTGACATCGTGGATCACCGCAGCCGGGCTGCGCCACCTCGTGCTTATGAAGTGCCTCTGGCTTTGAAGCAGTGCCGCGCGGCTACCAACGATGCCCCGCATGCCGCCGCGCTGGCCCCGGCAGGCTGCGCGGTCCAGCGGAAGGGGGCGAGGAGGGGAGGGGCAGGCAGACGACGACGACGAACGCCCGGGCGGGGGGCCAGGGCCGGCGGGGCGGGCGGGCAGGCAGAGGACGGGCCAGGCGGAAACGGCAGGCAGGGAGCAGGAGGAAAGGGAAGGGAGAGAAGCAACGAGCAGAAACGGAGGGAAAGCAGGGGGGAAGGGGAGGAGGAGGAGGCGAGGGGGGAGGGGGAGGGGGGGGGGGAGGAGGAGCAGCAGCAGCAGCAGAAGCAGCAGGGCCGGGCCAGGGGCCGGGAGGGAAAGGCCACCCGCGACGAACCTACGGACACTACGGCGGCGACAGGGGGGTCGGCGCGGGCGTCGGGGAAGGCGTCGGGGGGGGGGTCGCGGGCGCAAGGGCGTCGGGAAGGGCGTCGGGCGCCGGGAAAGGCGTCGGGAAGGGCGTCGGGAAGGGCGTCGGGGGGGGGGGCTGACCGAACCCAGCGCGACGCGGCTTGGTGGGTGGGGGGGGGGGTGCAACCCTCGGCGGTATCGCCCGCCGCCCCGCCGGGCAAGGGGCGCCCGGCAGCGCGGGGGGGCGCCAGCGCGCCGTGCGCGAGAGGGGGCGCAGGGGCGGCGCCCGCGTTGCCCAGCCAGGGCAGGGGGGGTGGGCAGGGGGCGCCGAGCAGCGCCCGGCAGCGCTCGCACGGCGTCCGCCGTGGAGGCCGCCGTGGCCGCGGCCAGGCGGGCCACGACCACTCCCTCCCCGTCCAGACTGTGTCCGGAGGCGCCGCGGCACCGCCCGCGCGTTCTCCCTGCGCAGGGAGACGGAGAGTCGCTGGGCGTGTTGGTCCGCTACCAGAGCGGCGTCTTCCCCCGTGGCGTCAGCCGCCCGCGTGGCCAGGACCCCGACGGCCCTGCGCGCCTCGCGGCCCCGCCCGCCGCCATGGGCCTCGACCACCATTGGGGTGAAGGTGAAGCCCTGCTCCGCGCGCAGCCGCGCGGTGTCCTGGTGCTGCCTCTTGAACTCCTCGCATCGCTCCGTCGGCGCGCTGGGCGACGCGGCCGACGCGGCGAGGATGTCGGCGCGCAGCCCGGGCGCGGCGGCAAAGTCCCAGGCGGCCGCCGCGCCGCTGCGCCACCTCGGCAGGTAGACGTCGGCGGGGCGGCGGCCGTTGTCGCCCACCTGGGGCCCGCCCTGCTCGCCCCCGGGGGTGGCCTTCCTGGCGGGGCGCGCAGGTGGCAGCCCCGGGCGCTCCAACTCAGCCCCGGCGTGACCAGCGGCCAGGGCGTCGAAGAAGGCTCGGTTGCGCAGGGCGCCGCGGCGTTTGGTCATGTCGCCCCGGCAGGCGCAGACCAAGGCGCGGTCGCAGTAGACGCCTGTCACCTCGCCACAGGCGGGGCAAAAGCACTCCTCCTGCAAGAGCTGGACTCGCAGCCGCCTCTGCAGGCCGACCTGCATGAGACCGCGCGGGAAGGCGGTGCCGGTGGCCTCGCAGGGCGGCGCCTGGAGCCGCGCGGCGGCGCCCGGGGCCTGCGCCAGGGAGAGGCGCGCCTTGCCGGCCAGGGCGGCGCCCGCCAGGAGCCCTTCGAGCGTGGCGCTGTCCGCCGCGTCGGAGAGGGCTTTCTGGTTGTTGTGCTGAGCGTGGTCGAACACCACCTTGTCGGCGTCCCTCACGACTGCGTTGTGGGCCTGCACCGCCGCCGCCAGGCTATCTCCGTCGTGGTCAGCGCTGTTGGACTGTTGGAGTAGCTGGGGCAGAGCCGCTTGCAGAGGTCTGTGCTTTTCGCTCGGGAAGCAACGTGGGCGGCGGCGGCGTGCTGCGCGGCGGGGCGCAGGCCGAGCCCTCCCTCGTCGAGCTTGGGCTGAGCCTGCTGCCAGGAGGCGTCGGAGGCAGAGCAGCCGCTTAGTTGCTCCAGGCAAGCCCGGACAGCGTCGCCCATGGCCGCCAGGGTGGCGGCGTGCGCGGTGGGCGGCACCTCGCGCGCGGAGTAGCCCAGCTTGCAAAAAGAAGCGCGCTGCCGCAGGAGGCGCAGCGCGACCCGTGCGTTTTCGAGCGCCCCCAGAGCCTCGAGCAGAGCGGCGGCGTCAGCGACCCGCTGCCTCGCGCGCCCCGAGCCAAAGTCAACGCCCCCTATTGGCGCGCCGACCAGGTCAAAGCTGCAATCGGTGCGGAGGCGGAACCCCCCTGGGAAGCCGTCCAGAGGCGCGTCGGAGGCGTTTCCGCCAGCAGTGGCAACCTCGCACTTGCCTGGGCCGGCGCTCAGCTGGAGGCCCACCGCGGCGAGCTCGGCCACGAGCGAGCGGAGGATGCGAGCGACGGCCGGCGCGTCGCCCGCGAGGCCGGCATTCAATGGACCAAGACGTTATTCCACGCGGTCCAGAGCTGACGTTACCTGCGTCGCTGGGAGAGCTGCGGCCTGAACTGTTGGCCATTCATGAGGCGCAGCGAGCAGGTCTTTCTGCGCGGCGCGCGCGCCAGCAGCGCAACCAGGCGCGGCAAGCGCGCGACGTGATGATTCGCGCGGGGCAACCCGCCATGCGTCTCCCAGCGCCGCTCGCCATGGGGCCCGTGGCTGCGGGACCACCTTGTATTATTCCAATGGGCCCTGCAGCCGCGCCGAGCCGCCACGCAATGGGCGAGGCCACATTCGAGCGGCAAATGCGTGCAAGGCCATCAGCTACGCCACCGATCATGGCGGTAATTTTACGACATGTTCCATTTGTCTTCAAAAGTTTGCGTGCCGCGATAATCTATGGGGGCCCCGATGCGGCCACGTCTTCCCTTCGTGGCTCAGTCGCATGTGGGCCGACAGCTGGAGGGCGCCCCCAACGAGGCACCGTGCGCCGCATGCCGAGGCGCGGGACTATCGCAGCGGAGTTTCGCCGCGCCCTTGCAGGTGAGCGAGGCGCGGAGAACCGACGCGATGAGACTCTTCGCGGGGCCGATGAATTCAGGGACCTTCGTGAAGAATTGAATCGGATCCTGGCCACGATTGCCGGGTCTGCTGCGCCAGCGGGGACACCCGCGATACCTGCGGGGCAACCCGCCATGCACGTGGCCAAACCCAGCAGCCACGATGCCCACCGCAGACACGCAGATGCCGCTGATAGCTGGGCCAGCTGCTTCCGCAGGGGCACCTGCTACACCGCCACCTGCGAGGTCACGTGCAGATGAGTCATGGCTCAAGCGCATGGAAAGAGCTAACATGCCGCATGGCAGAGTGCGGCGGGGTAGCCCGCTACGCTCGCGCTGGACTGGCAGCCCAGTCAGCACGCGCAGTGGCGCCAGTGCTATGTCCGAGGGTGACATGCCGCAGACGGCGCTGATGGTCAATGCGGACGGCCAGAATGCAGCGCGTGCTAACGAGGATACCTTTGAGAACGCCCCACTGACTCAGCAGTGCCCATATAGATACGACGAATACCCAACTGATTGGACCCCAAGCAATATCAAATCACTGAGGAAGAACGCCGAGCGTATATGAGCGCATTCACTTCTATGAATAAGAATGAGTGGGCATTGGATCAAAGGCGCCTCGAAGGTACATATGGCACGACACTGTCCACCGTTCAAGGCATACTTGGTGACCGTCATGCGTTAGCTCTAGTAGCGAACAGCGGGGCCATGATCGATATAATGTCGACTATAGTGCTGGACATCGGTAGCAACATAAGCATCATTGGTCTGAAAACTGCTCAGACATTTGAGTTGGCTTCGCGCTCCCATGGTCACGTCATAAAGATATTGGACCTGGGTAGACTGGTCTACGTGACCGGAATGGGCGCTGGAGCTGCAGCGTGCAGGTCATCGGGGCATTGCAACATTGCTTGCGCATATAGGGGCAACCTTGCGGCAACCTGGCATCGCCAAGCTGGGCACCTATTCAGCCGAGGTGGCCGAGGGGTCCGGCGAGAACCTGCCCGCAATCCTGGGGCCGAGGAGCATGGCAAACATGCGGGCCATCGCAATTTTTGAGAAAGGCAACGAACATGCGGTCATCCCAGGCACGGACATGCACAGGCCCCTCCTTGGAGAGGGCGCTAGGGTGATCGTTCAATCAAATCACCGTCAGGACACCTAGCGATCAAGGCCGATGATTGCGACGCGGCAACGGAGGCCGATGGAATTACAGCATTCACCACTACGGCCAATCCAAGATGCGAGGGGAAATCCTCGCGGCACGTCATCAAGGAGACTGTGGATGCAGCGCCGATTGCGGGGCAACCTACTTCATGCAGCGCGGGGTTGCCTGCTCCAATTGAGGCCCATGCGTTTATGATGTCCCAGAACACCAGGGGCATTGGCCACAACAGTAATGAGGATACATTTGCCTTCGCGATCCAGGCCATGGTAGACGGCGCCCTGGAGACCTGGTGGCGGTGGAATACCGCATGTGGCAGCAAGCCTACGGTCGTGGATCTGGACTTCGCCGCGAGGGCCTCGCAAGCGAAGGTTTACCTGGCCATCTACAAGGAGGGCACGAGATGGATGTCACCTGACAGCCGCGCGGGGCAGCCTGCCACCGCCAGGCAACCTGCTGCGTCGAGTGGCCTTGCCGAGAGATATGACATCTACACTTCGAGCAGCGCGTCGCCGAGTGCACCGGGCGGCCCCGCGGAGCGCAGCCCAGACGCGGACCCGAGCCAGGTGACCGCGTGGACGCCCCCTGCGCTTGAAAATGAGTGAAGGGGGCAGGCGCGCGCCACGGCCGCGCGCGCTCGCCTGGACAGGCCGACGCTTGAGGTGCTGTCTACAGGCGCGGGGCGCCCGCTTTTTTTCCCCCGGCGCCGGCTGCGCGCGCGCAGGGCGGCAGCGGACCCAGCTGCGCGGCCGTCGTAGGAAAAGAACGCTCATCTCATCAATATCATTCTCGTGCTCGTGTCATCGAGGATACGCGAACAGCTGGCGCTGAATTCCGAGCCCGGGGATGCCAGTGCAATCGCATCGCGCGCCCAGAGGTCATGACCTTCACGAGCACACGATATTCGGGTGTTCCTATTGTCGGGGGACTATCGACTGATTTGGGTGGCAACGCCCGCTGATTGGCACGCGCGACTGCGTGGTGCGCGGGCGGGGCCACGCTATCAACGCATTCAGAATCTCATGGTCAAATCTCGGGCCTCGCGCATGCCTATCGCGCTCATGGCCCCCCCGGATTACTTTTGGAAGCTGGGGCTCATGCGCGATGCGATCGAAGACTTTGGCCTGCAGGTCATGCGAATGCGATGTAGTCATGTCGGTCTTCAGTGCGGTCGCTCGAGTCGTTTGCCGAGTGGTTCGTGCTTGCTGGTAGCAACAACATGCGCGCGCATTTCGGTCAAACGATGGAAATGCGCGCGCCGAGTTGCGGGGTGGCCAGCCGAAAGAGCAGAACGCGAATTTGATTGGCACGGCCAAGGCGCCCAGAGGGCGGAATGGCGGAACAAAACAATCGCTTTCATAACTGCACGGCTGATCGACCAAATAGATACACGTAAAGCACAGAAATGGTGACATGGTGTACATCTCAGCGTACACACTTGAATAGATAAAGGAGCTCGGACTTACGCCCAGTGTTCTCAGAATGGCCTTCAATGGGACCACGTGGCACGCCGGGCAACGACGAACCAAGACGACAATGCTATCATGCAGGACATCAAGGTTCAGGAACAACTGATCGGATACATCTGGACGGCCCCGTTGCTGAGAGGAGTGACCAATTTCCGTGCTCGACTGTATTGGGAGCCTCCGGCTCCAGCTCTGCTCAGTAATGAAGGGGAGCGAATGCGCCCAAGGTGGGTTGCGATCTCCATAAATCCCAACCTTTTGCTACGGAGGAAACAACGAGATAGACGCGCTGGAACCTTGCGGAGGCAACGGGGGGATATCGAAAGTAGTATTTCGCTGAGGTCTATCCTCAGGGGGTAACCTCAACAACGTCGTTGCGTTGACCTTGGAAACATGGAAGTCCAGGATGCAGTGATGCACTATTTGGATGTAGGCTTTGTGCATATAGTAACCCTACAACCCAACTGCACAACTACTCTACTACCATCCTACTTCAACGCGAAGGTCGACTACGAAACGTTGCATGCCCATCACAAGGAATACCTCCCACACATCAGGTTATGTGGAAAGGTCGCCGTGCGTCGAGGCGATCTCGACGGTTCTATTTACGAGAACAAACAGTGGGTACCCGGGAAGAGGAGATACTGCCAAGGACGACGCTAGCTAAGTGCGGGGGCACTTGCAAGATCAGCAAAGACCAATGCACCACAGACTCTCGTGATTTCCATGGCATAATAATACGCGTACCTGTTGAAATAATGACCAATGACCGTGCACTATTGACACCCTTTGACAACGCACGCTGCACTGGCCATCGCCAACATGCTTCAGTCTGCAACAAGGAATTGGCCAAGGCAGCATTCTCCGAAGATGCAATCCCTCTTCGTTGAGGCAGTTCAAATTGAACATGACATTTTCGCGGGTAGCCGCCGCCCCGTTCATGATCATCCTCATGCGACACTTGTTCTCGTCACGGACGCGCGCGGATTCGACTTGGATGACCCGGCGATCTTTCGACATCCTGACGGACGTACCGTGCGATCGTTATGGTGCGGATGGGGGTGCTCTGCATGCGCTGACAACGCCAACGTGCACTTCCCATCGCACAGCAGAAACCCCAAGCACTGTAGGTGGTGCGACAAAGAGGATTATTACGGGGACTGCCCAAACTGATGAAAAGAACCATGGGAGGGCTAAGCTTGGCCACTTACTTACACCTGGGAAATGCGAATATGCCAAACGGTGGAAGCTGCCCGATAAACACGGGCAGGGGCCTCCAGCCCCTGCTGAACCGGCCGCCCCGCCACCTGCGGCGGCAGCTGCTTCCGACGCACCGCCGCCTGCGGCGACAGCTGCTCCTGAGGCACCAGCCGCCAAACAAGTTTCGCGGCCGCGAGCTCCGAAGCATGGCTCCAGAGCTGGACCGAGCGCGGGCGCCAGCAGCCAAGACATCGCAGTAGGCAGACATTCTGCGGAACCCATTGCGGAGCAATTTGCCTCCAGCGGCGCCGGCAGCTCGGACGACCACAGGGGGCTCCCACATGTAGTAGCCCGTCGTGGACGACACCAGGGAGGTGATCCTCTTCCACCACCCACCTGCGGGAAACCCAGCTGCTCGTCCAACGCTTCCAGACTGGTCATGGTTTGACGTGCAGGTCTTCCTGCAGACCTGCGTGGCCTGGACCCAGGCGCGGTGACGCGCGAGTTACGAAAACTACATATTCGATGGTTCCACGCCGAGAGCCTAAGATGATACCCGTCTTGGCCAAGGCATGTCTGGACAGTGCCAAGCTAAACGTGATAAGAGTCGTTTGTGAGACATGCCAGGGGCGCATGGCTTGGGAAAAGCCAGGGCGCATTATGATGTCATCTACCGCACTACCTGGCAAGTTCAATGATGAAGGCGAATGCGACTTAATCTTCTGTTATCGTGAGCATGAGGAATTGCCATAGTCGACCGCTGCATTCGGCGCGGCGCTGAAATCGAGATACCAGACACAAGCAATGACCAGCATCCTGTATGCGCACCATGTGTGCCCGATGCATTTCGGACGCGCCAAAGTCTTATACGCTGACTGAGAGGGCGCTCTCAATAATGACGCCGCAAAGTCGCAAAGTCAGTCCTGAAGGCAGAAAGCGCTGGGCTGAGGATGCGTGCGCGTGGACCACGCGCTCCTACCTTTGAGTCCAGACATGGCATACTACGACACTTACTTCACGTCGTGGGGGGCTGAACTCAATAGGTTAGACAGACCACTTGTGTTCATCCGTCTATTGCACGAGGATTTGTTTGCTGCCAATGCGTTCACCTTTTTCAGCGAGGTATCTCCATCTAGTGCACTGTTTGTCCGCCAGCCAGCAATGCTACCCGACTTGCCTGTTCTTGATCACGAACAACAGACGGTGACATCATATTGCACGCGAGAACAGACTATCCGCCGGGTATGCATTGAGGCTATTACACAAGTGACTGCAATATCAAAGACAAATCGTGCATTACGAACTAAGACGACCATCGCTGGTCAGCATCATTGCAACGAAGGAGACCTGGTTGACTTCCATCGCCCAGCAACTACGGAAGACGACTGGGGTGACTGGAATGGACCCTTCCTTGTCGTGCGGAACGACCCTGATAGGGGACAAGTTATCGTGCGCGTTGGGAATCGCGACGTGCAAGTCCAGTGCGGTGATGCAAGACGCTCGCTGTACATTGAGGCTCTGATCACTCGAGGGATTGGCTCGTGCAACACAGCATTACGGTCCGGTTATCTCCCAAACAAGCAGGGAGTACTCCAGATGGCGAGTGCGAGCCGATTGTCTCCGAAGGTACATTCACCTCTCCAGTATATGATCTGCATTTTCTTTCGCATCGAAAGCGTTGTCTCTGTTAGGTTAGCTAAGAGCATCCGTGAGCTACCTCCAGTTACGCATGCTGGCAGTTGTACGCTGGTACACTATGACAGCGGCGTGAACCCAGACTTCCATTACTATGAAGCTGAATGCGCTGCCATAAACATTCAAGACATAATTGGATCAGCGCACTCTAGAATCATCCAGTGCCTGAAGTCCACCAAGCCTCATGCAGGCTTCGATCAGGACGCGGCGAAATTCGGCGAGCTGGCAGACGCGCCAGCACACGGCAGCGATGCCAGGGAAGCCCCAGAAGCCGAACCACCTCAGGAAGGCGACCGGCGCCCCACAATCTGCGAGGAATCAGAGGCGGACCTCGGGGCACACATCATGGAAGTGTGGTATAGTGACTTACAAGACGAAAGGGAACTGCTGGAGGCAATTCCAGTAGAAGAGCTCTATACTGCACCCGCACGAAAGATTTCCAACAACAGGGTGCTGGTCACAGTAGCTGAAGAACAGTGGGGGCGCCTGCCTACTTTTGGTTACCCACATGAGATTTACACAGCCGAGGCACCATGTCCCATTGCGGTCCGCGGACGAAGATAACAGTTGCGGAATGGACTCCGATGAGAATGGACAATGCGTAGAATTCTGTGTAAAAAACAGAAATGTCAAAGGTAGTCTTATCCTAACAACAACGTAGCATATTGAACTTCGGCCGAGTTACCACTATGCGAGCACATGTGACCGCTGCAGCTAAACGATCTGTAGATGTCAAGGAGGACGACCTTCTCATGAAGGTACGTATTCTGGCGAATCCAGTCAAGGAGTCGAAGGCCCTATATACTGAACTCAAGACATGGCTTGACAGCAAGTGTTTCAAACTACGAGATATCCAAGCCGTCAAACATCAGGATTTCGAGATACGCATATACATGGGAGTTCGTCAAAAACTAGGGGGAAGTGGGGCGCGCAATCACGTTGCGCTCGGTACTTCGGGCCTTTATGGAATCCAATGCCTTCGACGTAGAAACGCCCCCGGGGAACGGCGCGGCGGTCGAGCCGGCGATTATCTGCCAGCGCGGCAGCGCGCAAGAAACAGTGGATCATTGTTTCCTGTGACATCAACATGGCTTTGTTGAAGGGGCTCACATTTCAAGAGCTTGCAGAAGGGACCGGTGAAAAGGAACGCGCGGCGTGCTTGACGATGCTACGTGGCCCAGCATCAGCGGTCAGATCTCTCCCAGGACCCGAGCACTATGATGAGCCAATTCTTAAGACACTGTTTGCAGTGCCGGAAACGAGGCACCGGCACCACATGTGCACCGAGAGCTTTCTCACTGAAGTTCAGGAAGACCACGGGGGGCCAAGGGCTCAGACCCACGTCTTACCACGAGGAGTTCGAGACGAACCCAAACTTTCTTACGGCCAGTCATGTCGATGATACAAACATGGCCGACACCGAGGACACCATCGACATGTGCGTCAAGTCTGTTGAGGGTGCTTCTGGGAAATGTAGATTCAACGAGCATGCAAATCCTAATTGTGCTGCGAGGTATGCGAAGGACAGCGACGGTAATGCCATTCGTGACCTAGACGAAAATATACAGCAGCTCCGTTCTATCCAGCATCGCGAACTCACGGGTGCAGATGCCGAGGCTATGGCACCGAAGATGGTCGCTGATATTTTTGTCAGCCTCAGAGGCTGCTTGGCTTACGCCCTTGCCACACAAGCGGGGTTAATGGTTTATGTTGTGCCCCCACAGCGCGTCCAGGAGCCGACCAACATGCAAGTGCGACGACTCAGCGCGATTGCCAGGAGTCTGCAGGCCTGCCCACAGAAGATGGTTTATAAGGCGATGATACCAACGGACGAGGTCGATCTGTATAGCGATTCCAGCTACCGTCGCCTGAACGGCGACGTTGACGACGAGGACAAAGGCCATGGTATTCGCGGGGCAAAAACCTGCAAAGGCGTGGACACGCGCGTTCTGGTAAGCCAGCCTGTCGTCCATCTTGTCGACGCGCGCTGCAAGTCTCACCGCTTGCAGGCCCGCTCGACGTACTGAACTGAAACACTTGCAGCATCCAATAACCTGCAGGACTTCTATCCCGCGATTGTCATGCTATGCGAACTCCACGCAGGGCCGTCGACGCGCACTCCATTGAAGGATATTATTGAGATGGGCGGCCTCAGCATTAAGGTTACCCTGGCAGATGATGCGGAATATGTCTTCAAATTCTTGTCAAGCACAGACCTGAAGAAGCTGACAGACTGTACTCTCTTGGGTCGCATCAGCTGGATGCGGTAAGCGATGGGGCGCGGCATCGCGCATTGCGCAGTGGTGCGACACTCGCGATACGACTGCAGATGGTCACACCAAAAGAGGCATTGACAGAGATATGCCCTCGCAAGTCATGGGAAGAAATCAATCCTTCAAGCACGACTTGAAGCGACGCACCCCCTACGCGGCTGCGAACTCGCGCTTCGTCTTCTCGCCGCCCGACTCTGTAGGGGGAAGGGCGCAGGCGGGGGCGAGCGTGCATCCGCGGCCATTCGCATGACCCGAGCGACCGGCCGCCTATTTGACCGGGCCGCTCCGCGGCCCGTTACAATGCATCGAGACAGAGAAAGTTCCACCCTTTACTCTTGAGATGAATCGCCGCTCGCACGGCTCCTTCCTACTTCTGGGACTATCGTTGATAGGTGCAACAGAGTTGGGCTTATGTTTCGCCTTAGGCGAAGCATCTTGTTGGGCCTCCCAAGCAGCGTTAAACTGGCTGCCTCTTTCATTTCCGTCACACTGGTATTGTTTGTTGCGCTTGTGCTGGTGCCCGTCGCATTGCTGTTGCCCGCCTTTTTGGCCGCGTTGCTGCGGGTGGCGTTGGTGGTGCTGCGCGTGGTGGTGCTGCTTCCCACCCTGCTGGTCGCGCTGGTGCTGCAGGTGGCCTACGTGCTGCTGCGCTTGGTGCAACTGGTTCCCGTCGCACTGGCACAGTGGAAGAGCTCGGTACGCTTGTGCCGATGTTTGCCGCCGTGCTGGTCACACTTTGGCGCCGCTGGTGGCGCTCGTGCTGGGGCGCAAGGAGCTGCTGCTTCCTGTCGCGTTGGTTGCGCTGGTGGCTTTGGCGGCGCTAGCGTTACTGCGCGTGGCGCTGCTGCTTCCCGTCGCGTTCGTCACGCCGCTGCATTTTGTGGCGCTAGCGCTGTCGCGCGCGGCGATGCTGCTTGCTGCCGCTGTGGTCGCAGAGGTGCTACCAGTAGCGCCAGTGTTGGTCGCATTATTGCAGTGCTGTTGGTCTAGTGGTGGCGCTCGCGCTTCTGCTGATGGCGCTGCTGGTTCGTGTCGAGCTGGTCGCGCTAGTGCTGCTAGTGGCGCGGGTGCTGCTGCGCGTAGTGGTGCTGGTTTTTGTCGCGCTGCTGACAGAGGCGCTGCTGGTGGCGCTGGTGCTGCGCGTGGTGCTGATGTTTCCTGTCGTGCTGGTCGCAATGGAATTGCTCGTTGCGCTCGCACTTTCTCTGCTGCGCGCCCGACGCGCGGCGGCCCGCGCCCGACGCGCGGCGGCCCGCTGCCGCCGCGGCAGGCAATGGCGACCCTGGCGCCGCTGGGCGCCCTGGACGACGACGACGGTGGGAGGGCGCTGCCCAGGGGTCGCTGCTGGCCAGGTTCGGCGCCGCATCTGGCCAGGCAGGGCGCGGGCGCTGGGCGCTGGATCAGTCGGCTGCGGGCGGGCGGCGGCAGGCGGCGGGCGCTGGCGGCAGGCCCGCGGCGAGGCATTACCCCGTCCTCGCGCTCGCCGCGGCGGTCCCAGGTAGCGCTGCTATCGTAGGCCCCGGCTGGAGCAACCCTTCCTCGCGGGAGCCAATCGGGCATGGGCGCAGCAGCAGATGTGCCCAGGGTGGGACTCGCACCGCCCGGCCGAGATTCGCACGGACGCACTGCGTAAAATCGTGCGGTCCTGGCCGCGACTTTCTGCGCTGGAGCACGGGAGCGCCTCCTTGGGGTGCTCGCGCAGTCCAATGCGAATCGCTTGGTGCTGCTGGTCCCCGTCGTGCTCGCTCTGGTAGAGCTGCTGATTGTGCTGGTGTGTTGGTGCTGCCCCACGTGGCGACGCTGCTTCCCGTCGTGCTCGTCGCAGTGGTGCCGCTGGTGGCGCTCGCGCTGCTGCGCTTGGCGCCGCTGTTCGCCGTCGCTCGTTGCAGTGGTGGTGCTGGCGGTTCTGATGCTGCGTAGTGCTAGTGTGGTGTTGCTGCTCCTCGTTGCGGTCGCCATGCTGGCGCTGCTCGTGCCGCTAATGTTGATGTGGGTGGTTGTGCTGCTTGCTGCCGTGCTGACCGCGCAGCTGCTAGTCACGGGCGTCGCTTGTGCCAGTTCTGCTCGCACTGCTGCTGGTGGCGGCGCCGATGTTGCTGCAGTGCTCGTCACGGTAGTTCTGCTGGTTGCAATAGGGTTGGTGCGCCTCGCACTACTGGTGCCCATTGTGTTGGTCAAGTTGGTGCTGCTGGTTGCTCTGGTGTTTCTGCGTGTCGTGCTGCTGCTTCCCGTTGTGCTCGTTCCATATTTGTTGCTGGTGGAGCTGGTGTTGCTGCGTGTGGTGCTGCTGTTTGCTGTCGCCTCGGTGGCAGAGATAGTGCCGGTGGCGCTCGTGTTGCTCGCGCTACTGCTGCTGACGGCGTCGATGCTGCTGCGCGTGGTGTTGCTGCTTCCGACAGGCCATGGCGGAATGGCAGGTGGCATTGGTGCTGTTCCCTGTGCTTTGCTACCCGCAGTTTTGCTGCTGGTGGTGCTTGTGCTGCTGCTGCTGGTGATGCTGCTTCCTGTCGGGCTGGTCCTAGTGGAACTGCTCGCTTCGATCGTGTTGCTGCTGCGCGACCGACGCGTTGCCGGTCGCCGTGCTCTTTTCCGTCAGGGCGCGTTGGTGCAAAATCGAAAGATTTTGGTCGTGCCGTCTTGCGCTGGAGTACGGGAACAAGTCAACTCCCGCCGGCGAATGGGGGCATATGGGGGCGGTCGCGCGGTCCAGCGCGTATCGGCTGGCTCTGCTGATTCCCGTCGTGCTCGTTCTGGTGGAAATGTTGTTGGTGGTGGTGGTGGTGTTTTTTCGCGTGGTGTTGCTGCTGGCCGGACAGGGCGTTGGCACTAGGCGCTGGGGTTGCTGTCCGGGCTGGGCGGCGGCAGGAGGCGGGCCCTGATGGAATGCCCACGACGAGTCACTGCCCCATCTGTGCGCTCACCCTGGCGCTTTTGGGAGCGGTGCCGAGCAACAGTTCCTTCCAGTTTGGGGGTCGCGCCACGGACTGCGGCCCGGCGCCCAGCGCAAATTTGAACGATCTGGGCAGTGGCGCTTTGCGTTGGAGTATAGGAACGCCTGCCGCCCCGCCAGTCTGGCCTGCGAGGGGGGGGCGCTCGCACAGTCCAGGGCGACTCGCCTGGCGCTGCTGGTTAACATCGTGCCCGTTCTAGTGGAATTGCTAGTGGCGTCTGTGCTGCTGCGCGTGGTGTTGGTGCTTTGCGTTGTGCTGGTTACAGCGGTGCTGTTGGTGATGCTGGTGCTGGCGCATGTCGTTTTGCTGGATCCTGTCGTGTGCGTCACGGCGGTGTTGCTCCTTGCGCGTGCGCTGGTGCGTGTGGTGTTGCTGCTTCCCGTCGTGCTGGTCACGGTTGCACTGCCAGTTGCGTTTGTATTATTTCGCGTGGCGCTGTTGCTCCCCGTCGTGCTCGTCACAGTGGTGCTGCTGGTGGCGCTGGTGCTGCTGCGTTTGGTGTTGCTGTTTGCTGTCGCTGTGGTAACAGGGTTGCTGCTGGTGGCGGTTGTGCTGCGTGGCATGGCGCTGCTGCTCCCAGTCGTGGTTGTTGTAGCGGTGTTGCTAGTTTCGCTGGTGCTGGTGACTGGTGTGTGTGGTTGTGCTGTAGTTTGCTGTCGTGCTGGTCAAAGGGGTGCTGCTGCCGTCGGTTGTGTAGCATGCCCTCTTATTCCTGTTTATGTTGGCATTAGTGTTGCGGCTGCTGCACATGATGGTGCTGCTTCTGGTTTTGTTCACGTCAGTGGTGCTATTGGTTGCGGTAGGGCAAATGCGCGTGTGTAGCAGGAAATTTCGCAAACGATTGCGAATGTTGTTTTTTTCCGCAAGCAGGCCACATCTGTGATTGCGAATTGTGCTTTCGCTTCAGCGCCGGCCACATCAGTGATTCCGAACGACATTCTTGCTTCAGTGACGGCCACATTTGTTATTGGGAATGACATTGTCGCCTCAGCTTCAGCCGCATGCACGACTACGGCGGTTGCTGTCGCTTCAGCGCCAGCCACATCCACGATTGCGAAAGTTGTTCCCGCCTCGACGTTGGACACATCCATGACTGCGAAAGTTATTACGGTTTCGGCGCCAGCAGCATCCACGGTTGCGACAATGTCTTTCGTAGCGCCGGCCACGCCCAAGATTGCGAAAATTGCTCTCGCCTCAGCGCCAACCACATACATGATTGCGAATGTTGCTCTCGCCTTCGCGCTGGCCACATCTACGATTTCGAAACTTGCTCTCGCTTCAGTACCAGCCACATGCATAATTACGAAAGTCGCTCTCGCCTCAGCGCCAGCCATTTTCTTCATTCGAGACGAAAGGGCATGAGTGATGCAGCGAATACTCGTGCATTGCATGTTGCTGTGTCAGCTCATTCTGGTGCATCCTTTGCTACAGCGCGCGCGTGACATACTGGTGTCACCTAACCGTTTGTCGCGTTAGTTGTAATTGGTCAGGTTAGCTTTGGCGCATTGTCGACAGGGCCTGGGTCAGGTTAGGTAAGGGATTTGCGACGTAAAGGGGGGGCTTGTATCGGTCCGATTTTGTCTCGATTCTGCCTTCGTCTTAGGCGCAGCCCATCCGATTCGAGCTCGATCCCGCGCCGATGCAGCCCGATCCGACACACGTTCCGATTCGATCCGGCTCCCCGATTCGATGTCGTCGTCCTCCCACTCCCCCTCCCTCTCTCGCTTGCTGCACAGAGTGGTGGACATCCTGTGAGCCGACATACGTTTCGCAAGCTTGAATATTTTGGTGATCTTCTTTGTCGAGGCCACGGCCTCCACGCCATGCCCTAATTCGAGTAGAGGGCCTACTACATAATTGAAAATGCTCATAATTGAATGGGAAAGCTCATTTTGCTTAGATTTTTTTGGTTTTGGGGGATGGGGGCGCGTGCGCGAATTGCGCGCCCAAACGAGATGATTTCACGATTCCGAGTTGGCTGTCGGAGGCCGCGACGCAAGAACACGAGCAACGCCGACGTTCACCGAAGTTCAGTGCATGCGTCGCATAAAGTGCATATGCGAATGCATTTGGCGGAAGCCGCGCACAGGGCGCGCCCAATGCGACACTATTGAAGTAAGAACGAGCAACCCTGTCGAATGCGACAACCATGCGCAACTGCAAATGCCGCAAGATAGGTGCACATCAAAAGAAGACAAGGGTTCCCACTGGGAGATGCGCGTGTGCGTGTGCGTGGAGGGGGGGGGGGGAAAGGGGGGGGGGGGCGGGGGGGGGGGGGGGGGCACGCGCTGGGGCGCTCAACGTGGCCCAAGACGGCTCCAAGAGCGCCTCGGAGAGCCCAAGACGAGCTCCAAGATGGCTCAAGATAGCTGAAGATGCCTCAAGATGGCCCCGAAGATGCTCCAAGAGGCCCCAAGACCGCCCCAAGACGGCTCCATGATGCCAGATAGCCCCCCAAGGAGGCCTCCAAGATGCCAAAATCATTCCAAAACCTAGAAAAGAAACTTGTGATTGTTGGCTTCTCGCCTTTTCGCTTTCCGATGGCCTTCTCGCTTTTTCGTTTTTTGAAGCGCATAGAATGAAACATATCGGGCGCAGAAACGGCCGCACTCTGGCACGCAACGCCGCCATGTCCTCAACCTCGAGAACGAAAACCCCTTCAAAGGCGGGAACACAGCAACCCAGATGTTGCCATGGTGAAACGCGGTGAAACATAAAATGTTTAGGGTGCGGCCCTCCCCGCCCTCGCGGGGCGGCCTTGCTTCCTGGGGTGTGGGCGGGGATCGGCGGCGGTGCCGCCCCCCGTGTCGCTTGCGATTTAGAAAGGGAGCTCTTACAATTTCCATTAACAACCATAGTCGCTACTATATCCACTGCGTTTCGCCAAAAACACCCGCGCGACCTTGTGACGTAGGGTGCGACACCCCCTCGCGCACGCCACGCTACGCTGCGACGCGTTGCAACGCGACCCCGCAATGCCCTTCAACACCCTGCGATGCAGACACCCGCGGTACCATGCAACTCAATGCAAAACAGCGGCGCGCCGCCATGCGAAGCCATGCAATACTGCGCGCGTGGCTGCGCAGGGCCTTGCAACGCCCTGCAACGACCTTGCAACCCCAACTGCCTCCCGCGTATATATCAATAGTGTGCTTCTCACCTCTCTAAAATATCGGGGGGGGGGGGGGAGAGGGCGCGGGGGGAACGGGGGCCGCGAGTGGGGGGGGAGGGGCGGCGGAGGGCGGGCTGTGTAGGGCCGTGCGTTCGGTGACATTCGAGGCGCTGGGAAGGACCCATCGAAAACTCCGAGGTGCATTGCGGAAAGCTGCACGGATACACTAAAACAGCACACCAAAACGAGGCCGCAAGGAGGGAGGCCACCCACGGTGAATGGCGGGCCCGAGACAAACCGCACCAAAGACGGCCCACAGTATCATGGGGAGGAGCGGCAACTTGCACATTGCAATCGGGGTCTATGCGAGCCCGCTTGGGGCCCGCTTGCGCCCCTCTCGGTGCCCATTCTGGGCCCTCTTGAAATTTGATTAGTGCCCCTTGGGGCTGCGAGCGCCATCTTCGGGCGGCGGGGGTGGCGGGGGTGGAGGGGGGTAGAGGGGGGGGGGTTTGAGTGGGTGCGGGAGACAGGAGCGGGCGATTGGTGGACGTGGGCGGGACGGGGTTCGGGCGCGGGAAGAGCGCGGGGATGAGGGGTGAGGGGAAGGAGGGCTGCGGGAGGAGGTGACGGGTAGAAGGGCGCGGGGACGGCGAGAGAGCAAGGGAGGTCGATGGAGCAGAAGGGATGCGCACGTAGCGATATGAGGGTCGGCGGGAAGCGAGGCGACGAGGTATGATGGGAGGTGGCGCGGCAGGGGTTGGACGAAATGGGGGTGAATGGGGGTGACGGCAGGTTCTTGCAGCCCGCCCAAGGCCCGAGAGGGCCTTAGATGATCCCACGAAGGCCCCAAGAACGCCTAGAGACCACCTCTGGAAGGGGCTCAGCAAGGCACCGCAAGGGCCCCATGGCCAATGGGGGAACGAGGGGGGGGGGGGGGGGGGATCGCTGTCGGGAAGCATCGGGGGCCGATTGGGGCCTTTTTGGTGCCCGCTTAAGGCGCGTTTCGGGATCTTCATTGGGGCACGCGTGGGCCTATCTTGGCGGCATCGCTGTTACGATGCACGATGGTGCGCTGCATTATGCTGCACGGCCATGATCAACGCACCTCGGCTAAGCATGTTGTCTGGATGGGCTGGCGAGGGCACGCGAAGCGCCGCGACGCCCAAACGCAAGGATGCCCCAAGATGCCCCCCACGAAGCCCCCATGAGGCACTCAAGAGGCTCTAAGAGACCCCCGCGAGGCAGACACACCAACCCAAGACGCCCACAAGATGCCACATGAGGCACCAACACTGCCCCCAAGACGCTTCAAAACTGCTCCCAAGAGACACCCGAGAAGTCCACCCCGAGACCCCAACGAGCATTCAGCAGCCGCCTGGCCCACAACCCAGACGCGGTGGCGGGATGGGCCGCATGCCATTTTCTATACGGCAAGGCGGCTTTGCATGCGCAAGGAAAGTTACCGCACACAGTACAGTCTCAATGCATCGATGCCGACTGCCAGCATGCAAGCATCAAAGAGAAACATGATATATTATAAACCATGGTGCGCTATTGCCTCCTGCAGCCACGTGTAAACTTGCAGCTTCGCTTGTTCCTCCGACCGCATCCTGCCAAACGTCGCTGAATGCGACTTGCTGCCCCTGTATTCGAGGCCATGCGGTAGCTTTGCAACCCAGTAGGGCGAGCGCATCAGCGGCTCGACCAAACAAAATTGACACGTCAGCGGAACGCGGCTGAAATCGTGAGCGCGAGCGCCAACGGCAACGCTGGCAGCTGGCTCGGGTGGAGTGTCTGGCCCTGGAGGGGCTGACACACTTGGTGAAACTGGCGGCTCAGGGCCAGGGCCAGATCCCGCCACTGGCATCGCCAACTCTGGAGAAGCAGGCGGGTCGGGCAACGCAGGCGGGCCAACCCCTAGACAATCGGCAGATTGATCCCAAGGAATGAACACTGGGCCGTCCGAGTTTTCCTCGTCAGAGGTTAGGAGCGTAGGGTGGCGGACCTGCCCCTGGTCACCGTTGGGACTAAAAATGCCCCCAGGCGGCGACTGTCCACACACGCCCTTCACTGGTGACAGGAAGGGGCTCGGCGGAGACGGTGAGGGCGCTCGAGGGCGCTTGCTAGCTTGGCTGCTCACGGGCGGGCTCTTCTTTCGCACTCTCCTCGGCGGGCGAGATGCAACCTTCGCGTCGGCATGCAGCTTCAGCTGCTCGACACCGCGGTCATCCTCTTCCTCGCCCAGCGCCTGCCCCGCGGGGCAAGCCCCGAGTAGATAATCAACCTCCTTGCTGGCCAGTGCAACCAATTCGGGGCGCGCTTCTGCTCGAAGCTGTTCGGTTACAACTCCGTCGTGCAAACCAGGGTCAGAGGCATCGCTGTCTACATCGTCTTGATCACGTGCGTCCCCATCGTCTGGCTGTCTGAGCTTTTCCGCTCTCCTCTGGCACCTTTTCTCGATCAATGCTTTCACTGCTGATCTGGCTGCCTGTCTCTCTGGCTCTGTAGCGTCACTGGCATTGACAACCGACGTTGCCGCGTCGATGTGCGACGCCCCACTGGGCACCTTTATATCTAGCAAGTGTTTTGCAATGCTTTTGAGCAGCGGTGCAGGCCAGAGCGAAAAATAATTGCGAATTGCGTATCGGAGCCCACCAAATGCCTCCCCCACGCGGAAACGAACCCTGGATTCATCGCCTTCTACGTGAAAGCCAAGTTCGACGTCCCAACAGATGAAATAGTCAACCGATGGCGGAGCTGTTACCTTGACCCGCTCAGGGCCGAAACCAAACCTCAGTATGCCTTCGGACTCTTCGACCATCTCCAACAATAACAAGCCCTTCGGCGCCACTTGAAGGATGTAGTAGTAGTTCAGTTCGGAGTCCGACACTATTGTATGAACCTTGTACAACGAGGACAACCACAAAACTCCCAATGATCACTGTCAACGGATAACAACACTTTGAACAGAAATGCTTGGTTCAATTCGAACTTGCCAGGGCTTGTTGACCTCCATTTAGAACGAGCGTTCACCAGCTCATCAACGTCAAAGGTGAGCAAAGATGTTGCATTCGTGGAGCCTCCAAAAGTATGCTTATCTAGTGTAAGCGAATCTGACATGGACGCGACATCCTCGGGCGACAGGTCAATGTGGGCAGAATGAGGGTACCTGTGCTTCAGAGTAGCGATCCCTAGAGCCATGAGAGATGCGTCGCAGCGGCTCTTGTGGCGAGCCGCCCGCGACTCGTTGTCCCTCGCGTCGTTGAAATACAACTGGGGAGAGACGGGCATGCAAACCGCAGAGGGCATTGCGCGCGCGTGCGCTTGCGCACAGACGCACTCATTGCAAGAACGACGCAACGGGCCCCTACGGCACCCCACAACGCCACGCATAGATGCATGAGGCAGCCACGATATGACACGAGTGCCACAATACGTACACCGAGCGTTACAGTGTTGAATAAACATTGGCATGTGACGGCTCAGAAGCTCATAGAACGCACAAGTGTACTCACAACGCTACATGCATGAGAACGCGCACGGCAAGCGTGCGCTCACATAATGCTGCGCCCGCGCTACACGCGTGGAGGATCCATCGCAATAGCAAACCAGAAGTAAAAACAACAGGAGACGCGCCGCCTCCAGCGATAGACTGCTACCCATATGCTCAAATAGAGAACGTATGTATTGCTCCAGGCGGTCAGTCATGCGATACCCACTTGCCTGCAACATATTGAACGGCTCTCGAAAAACAACTGCTTCTCTGATAAACAACGTTTTGGCGAGTTCCGCGTGCACAGGGCTTTGCGAACGCTCTAGGAAAAGCACGAGATCCCACACCTGCTGCGCATGGTCGATCGTCCTCTGCCGCGTTTCGTCGGAATCTGCCAGAGCACCCGCCCACGCCCATGGGAATGTTGAAGGAGTGAGAGAATGCCCAACCAGCTGCCTGCAGTGCACAAGTGCCTGCCTGACATGCGTTACCAGGAGTAATTGCAGCTCGTCTGGGTCATCATTAGATGCAACCGCGCCATCTAGTGCAATGGGGAAAAATCGACAGTCTCTGTCAGCCCGATGTACACGAACGTAGAGCACAGCTGCAACGCGTCAGAAAGCGCAGGCATGACCATGCTTCGCACCCACTCCTGGGAGAAAAGGCACCAAACCGCGAACGCCAAAACAGCGCCCCGTCATCTATTGAACCCTTCGAAAAAAACAAAAAAAACAAAAAAAAAAGCCCACGCCAACTCCGCCACCGTGCCTCGAGGCGCGAAACGGAGTTGCATCCAGGCGTCTGGTGCTCTCTGTCTTGAGTCCTGTGCTCTAGGCTGATGAAGGCTGTGACCCCAAATTTCTACATGCTTGACGCTTCGCGTACCTTCACCAGCCCATTTAAAGGAGATGCCCAGGCGAGTTGCCTTGGACTGAGAGTGCTCGTTAAACGCACATCTGCCTCTATGAAACACTACACGAATGCACAACGCTTATACACTACTCTAATACACTACCTGCATACATCACACACATGCACCACACTATTTCACACTGCACCAATTAGACTACGCTAGTACGCTCCGCTAGTGCACTTCGTTAATGCACTACGCCAGTACGCTACACGAGGACGCTACAATGATACATTACACAACAACTCCCCGCGGATTTGCTACACCGACGTACTACGCCAATTCACTGCATAATACAGCATCAAATGCACTACGTTGTGTTGCACGGTTCCAAGAGGTCTTCAGAGAGCCCAAGATAACCGTGAAGTCACGGGGCTTCCCAAAGGAAACACCAAATATGTCAAAACCAATCAAACACTTGATGGGCATCAATATCAATTGTCGTCCCACCTTTTCGCTTCCGGTGGCTTCCCGAGACCTCAGGGTTGCCTATAGGTAGCCAAAGCGAGCCCCAAGAGAGGGCCCAGAGAGCCCCAAGACGGTCCCAGTGTCGTGTACTAAATATCGTGTGGTAAGTGTTGCGTATTCAACTTTGCGTTTTCCGTGTCGTGTATTTTGCGTCGGATATTAAGTATGGTGTAACGGTAAAGTATTGGAGGTTGTGTTGGCGTAGTGTATGCGTGCAGTGTATTAGCCTAGTGTATGAATGTAGTGTACTAGTGTAGTGGGCCTTGCGCTGTATTAGTATGGTGTGTTGGTATGGTGTGCCAGAAGA
Source organism: Prorocentrum cordatum (assembly GCA_963575745.1). NCBI lineage: Eukaryota > Dinophyceae > Prorocentrales > Prorocentraceae > Prorocentrum > Prorocentrum cordatum. The sequence goes on from CAUYUJ010014469.1 coordinate 137,920, forward strand.
GTGTACCAGTATCAGTATAGAGTCATTAGAGTCGTGCATTCGTTTAGCGCCTTGAGTGGCAACCCGTTTGGTGTAGCAGATTGAGAAGTCTCTCTAGATTGATAAATTTCGGGAAATATATGTAGTGTGGTACATGTTGTGCCATATATTCAGTGTAGCGCATGTCGAGTAGCATCTTACGTGTCGCACATTTGGTGACGTGCATTACATGTAATGTGTTATTAACTCTACGGTACGAAGTCTGATGTATTAACCACCGTATATGAAATCTAGTGTATCATTTGTTATGTATAAAGTGTCGCATCCTAAGTATGCATCGTGCCATTTGTGTGGTGTTGTTAAATGTCGTAACTTGCGTGTCGCGTCTTGCATGTTGTGTATTAAAATGCCGTGTGCGAAGTGTCGTTTGCAGCTTGCCGTGTGTAAAGCGTCGCGTTTAAACCGTTGCGTATATTAGATGGTGCGTACTGAACGACGTACACCCATTGCCACATGCGATTCGTCGTGCATTGAGCCTTGCAAAGTCTTGTGTATTAAGTGCAGCGTGTCAAGTTTGGTTGAGTGTTGTGCATGCATACAGCGTCGTGTCTCAAGCCTGGACTATGAGTAAAGCGTCGTGCTGTACAGCTCGTGCATAAGATGTCGCGTATCAGCTGTCGCGCAGGGTCGCGCATAACCGCGCATGAACTGTAGGGTACCAAATGTCGTGAAGTAAGGGTTACACTTTAGTGGCCACGTATTTTCGCGCATTAAGTAATGCGCATGACATGCCGCGCGCTGAATGTAACGTAAAGTGTGCTAGTATGGGGTAACGCATTTGCGCTGTGTATTCGTATGACGTGTCAGCGTCGTGCATCAGCGTAGACGTGTCGCGCGCATTAAAGGTCGCGCGTTAATAATGGCGCATTAAACATCTGGCATTAATTAAGTGTCACGCAGTGTGGGATAGTGTATCCGCGCGGTGTATTGGTATGATGCATTCGTGTGATTCATGCGTGCGGTGGAATCGTGTAGTGTCGTGTGCTAGTGTCGTGCATGTGTGTAGCGTGTGTATTGCATGGGCTGAAAAGTATGTATGTGCCGCGTGTATTATCAAGTTTGTCTGCGTGGTTTAGAACACCCGATGCTTTGGCAAGATAGCCGTTGTAGCATCCCGCGCAGCAGCGCGTCGCGCAACAGACAAACACCACGCGAGGGGGCTCAAGAGGGGCCCGCGATTGCCCTGACGGGGCTCCCTAGAGGAGCCTTGAAATGGCCCCAAGTGGCCCCAGGAGGGCCCCAAGACGGCCCCGAGAGGACCTTAAGAGAGCCAGCTTGCCGTCAAGAGGGCGACCTTCGTTCAGAACGAGGCGGTCTTGTCGGGGCCGCTCAGAAGCCGCGGGAACGCCCCTAAAAGTCACCAAGCGGGCACCAGGATTTGCCCAGGAGGGCCTTGAGAGGGGCCCGAATAATACCCTTTTGCTGTCAAGAGGGCGGCCGTTGTCCTGGACAGCAGGGGGTTCATCCCGCGGCCCTCTCGGCGCCCCCTGAAGGCTCCTTCAAAGCCCACATTGGCTCCTGAGATGGGGCCCGAGAGGGTCCCGAGGAGATCCCAGGAAGGCCTTAGGACGGCCCCGAAGGGCATCAAGATGGCCGTCTTGATGCCAATATCGCGGCCCTCGTCCTCGACAGCAGGGTGCCCATCTTGGGAACGCCCTTGAAACGGTGCCAAAATATGCACCAAGGTTGGCCTAGAGGGAGGGGGGTGGGGGGAGGGGGTGAGTGGAGCGCCCAGAGCGCCACCTTGCTGCCAATGGCGGTCCTCGGCGTTGGCAGCAGGGGCGCATCTTGGTGCCACTTTTGGAACCTTCCTGGGCCCCCTTAGGAGATTCTTGCGGCCCTTTATTACCCCCGCTCTCGGGGCCCTCGAGGCTGCGTCGCAGCCTCGAGAGCACCCCGAGAGGCCGCCAGGGACGCGATACCATCATGACGAGCATGTACCCAGCAAGTTGGTGGGGTGTCAGAGCCATTGCAAGGCGTCGCAAGGCAGTTTCCATGACATTGTCGGATTTCGGATGTATAGACACGGTCGTTTTGCAATGTGATGTTGGTGTCTGCTTTGCGGGGTATTGTAGGGTCGGTTTGCACGGTATCGCAGGGCAGCGCAAGGTCCGCGCGAAATGTTTGCATTTATTTCTGCGGGGCATCGCATGGGTTGTTGCGAAACCCAGGGGGGTGCAGGGATAGGTTTAACATGGCTTGGAACATAGAGTACCGAACTCTCTAAACCATACGCCCAGCAGGCTGGTGAACTGTTTCCGCGCGCGCCCGCGCGCTCGCGGGCTCGGCCGCACGGATATTCAAGAGGCCGAATGGCACCGAGAATGGCCGAGAGAAGGGCGGGGCCCACAACCGCCCAGGCCCGAGAGGCCTCCGAGATTGCCCGAGACCGCTCCACCACGTCCAACAGAACCCCAATATTGCCCACGAAGCTTCCGAGAGGCAACTGGACAGCTCCAAAAAGCCCATCAAAAGGGCACCAGCATGGCACTATCAGGTATTTCCTTTGCGCTTGCCTGTCCCGCCAGCCCCCTGGGCGCAGGTGGTCTAGGGCGCTTCATGTTATAACCCCCTTCCTTCCCCTGCTCGGGGGGCAAGCCCGCCCCCCCCCCCTCCCCCGCTGCTTCTAGGCGGGCTCCCCCGCGAGGGGTCAGAGCGTCCAACATGGCCCACGCTAGCTTCAAGAGGGCTTTAGCTAGCCCGAAATGTCCTGAGATCGCCCAATATCTACATCAACATGGCGCACGATAGCCTCCAACGCGTACCCAAGAGGCCTTGACACGGCCCCAAGAAGGTGTCAAGTGCCTTCCGAGCCCTCCAAAGACACCCCAAGCGACCAACATGGTTTCAAGGCTTAAGGAAAATCAAAGTGGTTTGCCTTTTCGTTTTTGTTCGCGTCCGATTGGCTCTTGAGGCGTCAAGATGGCTCCAGGGTGGCACAACACAGCCCCAAGAGAGGCCCAAGAGGGCCCTTCGACGACCCCAATAGCGCCCAGGGGTGCCCCAAAAGCGGCCCAAGATGACCCCAATGCGCCTGCGTTTGGTTTCCGACGGGGAGGGGAATGTACGCTAATTTTAAGACCAACCTCTGGGTGAGCAAAGTGTCTCCACACGGCCCCAAGAAGCACCCCAGAACCCTCAAGCGAGCCCCAATAGGGCCCCACGACCCCCCCCCAAAAAAAAAAAAAAAAAAAAAAAAAGAGAGCCTCAAGAGAGCCCCACGAGATCCCCAAGAGAGCCCCAACAGAGCCCCGCGGGGAGCGCGAGAAAATCCGTAATATGGCCCCAAGCGCTCCCCATTAACACCTCGCAAGAATATGCGCCCAAACTTGGATTGCTCATCCTTCTTGTCAGTGTCCTTTTCTTCCGACCTCCTTTCCGCTTCCCCCCTCATCATCACGCCCCTCGTGCCGCATGCAATCGAAACGCTTGCATCCGCGGCGGCTTCGCGGGATGTGGGGAGGGGGTTGAGCACATGTACGAAGGGGCCACCATAGAATAGAACACCTGATCTTACGACGGATTCAAATGGAGAGGGGGTCGAGCGGGACGGCTTGGTGCATTGACTTTCATCTTAAACTTCAATTTGGGGGCCAGTTGTGGCCCTTATTTTTGCTGAATACGGCCGCGCAACTGCATGCGTCCAGCAGTTCCTGATTTACCCGCTCCCGTGCTGGTCGTTTCTAGATGGGTTGGTTGGGGCAAGCGAAGCGTCAAAAAGGTGATGGGGCCCTCGCCCCCTCGAGCTTCCGACGCTCCAAGACGGACCGCGAGGTCATAGAGACCGTGGCAAGGTGACGCAGCATGCCCCTATGAGAACGCAGAAGACGGCCCAAGCACCATAACGGCCCAAGAAGCGCCGACGACTGCTCAAGAGAGCCCCAAGGGAACCCCAACAGAGGCCCATGATTGAGAGGGATCACAAACCAACATGTTGAAACTCCCGTCTCAGAAAGCCCCCAGGACGCCCAAAGAGGCGCCCACGAGACCCCAAGAGGCAATCAAAAAGCCACACACAGCCCAAACTATGTCCCAACATTATGCCCCATGCTTCAAAACTGTCTCCAAGAGGCCCCCGACGGGCTGTTGCAATACGTTAGCGGGCAGCCAAACCCAGACACGGTGGCGGGACAGGCCGAAGGCCGTTAGGTATACAGGATGGCGAGGTAAAGCGCACGCTGACAGGCACGCGAGTGCCAAGGTGAAGGCAGGGAAGAGAATATGCGTGGGGCTGAGACAAAAGAAGTGCGGGGGGGAGGGTATCGCGACCGCAATGCTTCAGTCAAAGCGAGAACCCAACGCAGAAGGGTCGGCAATGGCTTGGCGCTGTGTAGAGCAGAGCAGCGCCACATGTATTCGGATGGCGAAACGCTACGCGGTCCTGGACAGAAGGGGGCATTGCCGAGAGGAGTGCCGACGACCCGATCAGACGAGCTTAGCGATATAAAAATGCCCTCGGTAGACCTGATAATGGAGCAGGGAGCGGTGGGGGGTAAGGTAATGCCGCGTCGCGAAGCGCAGAGTGCAATGAATGGACGTGGGTCGGAGTAGCGCCACACAGAATAAAGCGGACAGAGGGAGGCCCAACACATAATACATTTACGCAGCGATGTACATATATGAGGGTGTATACACACGCGTCAAGGTCGACGGCACTTGAGTCGGCATCACTCGTTGCGCTGTACCTCCTGTGAGTGATAATGCAAGGCCTCTGGGCGCAGGCGGTCTCAAGCGTTGGACATCCAAGCCCCGTGCTTCCCCTTCGGGGGAAAGCGCGCCCCGCCCCCCTCCCCCCTCCCGACCCCCTCCCCTGGCTCTGGGCGGGGTGCCCCGCTATCGACCAGAGCGCCCTAGATGGCCCAAGGTGGCTCCAAGAGGGCCTAGAAGAGACCGCGATGACCTCCAATATGGCTCAAGATAGCGCAA